>JBBPJY010000001.1:4151-15917 GCA_038088975.1 Xerocomus cyaneibrunnescens
CTATTTTCAGCAGGACAGAGGTATCAGTGGGTACCATGGGCTTATCTGCTTGGTTTATTCGTCCCCATTCCGTTCTGGGTTGCCCACCGCTTTTGGCCGAAGTTACGGTTGGACTATCTTTACACACCCGTGATTGCGTATGTCTGGACTTCCACCCTGGTCACACTGGAATGCTGAAACGTCACAGCTACTTCATCGGATGGCTTTGTGTTGGCATCAACTCGTCGATCCTTTCTTACTTTGCAGTCGCGTTCCTTTCCCAGTGGTGGTTGCGCACGCGCTATCCTCGCTGGTTCGCTCAATATAACTATATCATCGGGGCCGGTAAGTTCCGCCACCTAGCCATAGTGTGTGTTTAATGCTGAGAGTTGGAGCAGCTCTCGATGGTGGAACCCAAGTGATGGTGTTCATCCTTTCTTTTGCAGTCCAGGGCGCGGCAGGAACTTCCCATCCTTTCCCCAGTTGGTGGGGCGCAAACCAAGGTGGAAACTACGACCATTGCGCATACTTGACGTAGGGAGCAGGTTGATTATGTGTTTGTACGCTCAAGATCACGTTGTGATTGGCACGGGTCTAGTTTGTGATTGTCGTCATCAGTAGTCCACATCGGTTGTTTGTAATGAACTATTACCCTGCTTGCCCAGCAGGGCTTCCGCCGTGTCGGAAGAAGCTGCGCGGGACGTCCCAGCCGAACAAGTGGAAACCAGCATCTAAAGCAACCCAGCACCAGCCTGAGCAAGTTGTCCGTCCACTTTTGTTAGGCCTACGAACCATGATAGCCTGAAAGCGCAGACTACGACATGGGCAATGTGGCATCTGTCCACGCACGCAAAGCACCCCAGCGCCCTTCTGAACATGCTGTCCATCCGCTTTTGCGCGCATGGACCATGATAGTCCGTTTCTCTGCCAAACTCGATAGAACGAAAACAGCTGTTCTCTCTGGCCCAGAACCGAACCTTACCCCTACTTACAGCTTTGACACGGTTCTCAAACGATCACGCTCGAAGGGAACGCTTTCGGATGAAATAATGAAATTCCAAGTCTAGGGAAAAGTACAATACAGGCGAGAGGCTACTTATATACTACTTTAGTGGCTGTGTACTCGTGACCTACCGATGCAATGCTGCTACCGTGTCAGGTCTACGTCATCATTCTAAGACATTCTACTACATTCTGTGATTTGAGAGAATATGTGAAGAGGTGAAAGAGAAGAGAGAAAAAGGCTTTTCAGTACCCCCTTCTTAGGGACTGACGTCCGCGGCAGTTGGGAACTCGAATGATGATTCTGGGAATTTTCGGAGAGAATTACGGAAAGCAAGGAATTCAGGTGATTGTAATATCTTTGTAGTAGGAATGGGTAATGGTTGACGAAGACAGATGGGGCATTGGCATGTGGGATCCGAACTAGATCTTAATTTCATAGTTCTGTCTGGTCGTACTGCTAGGGGATGTTTTCGGTGGAATTCCTTGATTGCTTCTTGTGTGTGTGGCACTTCGGAAGCCTTTTTCCATTCCCTTTCTTCTCGAGGAAACCCTTTCCAGTTGACAAGGTATTCGACTACTCCTTGTCGTTCTTGCGAATCTAATATTGATTCTATCTCATTTTCTTCTTGTTCGCTGAGTATGACAGGAGGTGGCGGTGGAGGGAGTTTTTGAGAAGGGAATTCTCCTTTTTTGTATGGCCAGAGTAGGCATTCATTGAATACTGGATGTATTGACTTCCAGGCTTTATCCAGTTTCAATTCGTAAGCCGCATGTCCGACCTTTTTAATGACCTTGAACGGGCCATATCTTTTGTCATTGAGTTTCTTAGAAGGTCGGTCTGAATAGATATTGGTGGCTTCGAGTAGCACCAAGTCTCCGGACTGATATTCCTTCCTTTTTTCTGCCTTACGATCGTGGAACTTTTTCATGTCTCTACTGGCAAATTCTAGGGCTTCTTTTGCCTGTATTTGCATTTCCTTTATTCGAGTAGCAAAATCCTCAGCCGCTTCATTATGTGGCTGTGCCCGTCGATCTACCCCTATACTGGGATTGTGGCCATAATTGAGAACAAATGGAGAGTGCTTGGTGGATGAGTTTGTCTTTTGGTTGTGAGCAAACTCAGCTAGGGGGAGCCACTCTGTCCAATCGTTCTGGCAGTGATTCGTATAAATTCGCAGATATTGTTCTATTTCTGCGTTCATCCGTTCCGCTTGGCCGTTTGTTTGGGGGTGATAGGCAGTTGAGGGATTTGCTTCGATATGTAGCATTTTGTAAAGATTCCTCATAAAGGAAGAGACAAATTGGGTTCCTCAATCTGAAACAACTCTTTTCGGGGTACCGTGTAACTTAAATACGTGATCTCGGAAGATAGTAGCTACGCCTAACGATGTAATATTAGAGGAAATAGGGAAAATACGGATCATTTTGGAAAATCGATCTACTATAGTTAAAATGGCGTCTTTGCCATTGGATTCTGGTAAAGGTCCTATAATGTCAATGGAAATTTCTTCCCATGGATATGACAGGGCTTCTAAAGGGTGAAGAGGCGTCGTATGCCTCGTTCTTTTGGCTTTTGTTTTTTGACATATGTCACATCCCGATACGTAGGCCTTTATGTCTTTTCTTAATGTTGGCCAGTAGTATCGTTCTTTGACAAGGTCAATTGTCCTTCTTTCTCCTGGATGACCGGCGAGAGGGTGATTGTGATTTTCCTAGATGATTCGCTCTCTTAATTGTGGGTTTTTTGGGATATATAGAGCATCTTTCCAGTACACTACGCCGTTTTGTTCTCTCCAAGAGAGTTTTCCTTGTGCTAAACCATCTCTTGTAAATCGTTCTCGTTGATGTTGATATTTTTTGACGAGATCGAATATACTGGGGACGGCTTGAGTGACCGTTGCGCGCACGGCAGCAGCATCGGTCAGTTCCTTGGGGGCGAGCTCGGCATCAGCCCCAACAAAAATTGCGGGTGGAAAGAGGTATGAATCTTTATTGTCGGATTCTACCCCCTTCTCATGGTCTGGCCTCCAGGACAGAGGGTCAGCAGGGTTAGTCTTTCCACTTCAATGTACGATTTTGAAGTGGTATTCTTGTGTGGCTTGTGACCACCTTGCTTGTCTCCGTGAGAGGTCTTGGGGTTTTTTAAAGAATTCGAGGTTTTTATGATCCGTTAGTACCTCGAATTCATGTTTTGTGCCTAGTAAATAATGACGCCATTCCTTGAGTGCGAACATGATGGCTAGGGCTTCTAAATCTCCAGCGTGATAGTTTCTCTCGGAATTGCTAAGAGATTTGGAGATAAAGGCTATGGGTCGCCATATGTCTTCTTGTTTTCGGGAGAGTACAGCTCCAATGCCGAATCCAGAAGCGTCGGTTTCGATTCTGAATGGGGCGTCGTCGCTGGGCATCCCGAGAGTGGGGGCAGAAGTGAGGATGAGTTTGAGAGAGTTGAATGATTCTTGGCACTCGGGGGTCCATATGAACTCTCGTTTATCAGATGTTAGAGCATTTAGGGGGTGTGCAACTTGGGCGAAGTTGCGGACGAATCTTCGATAGAAATTGAGGAATCCTAGGAATCCTCGTAATTGTTTTCGACTGGAGGGGACGGGCCAGTCTCGGATGGCAGACACTTTTCCTTCGTCCATTTTAACCTCGTCTTGGCCGATTATCAGGCCGAGGTATTCGGTTTCGGAAGCGTCGAATTCGCATTTTTCGTGTTTCAGGAATAATTTATTGTCTCTTAAGATCTGTAATACTTCTCGTACTACCTTTATGTGGTCCTTGTGATCTTTAGAGAAAATCATAATGTCGTCTATGTACACTACGACTTTGCCTTGGTCTATCAAATTCCTGAAGAGCATGTTCATCATTGTTTGAAAGGTTGCCGGTGAGTTGGTCAACCCAAAGAACATGACGAGGGGTTCAAATAATCCTCGATTTGTGTGAAATGCTGCCTTCCATTCATCACCTTCCTTCATTTGGACATTGTTGTATCCCCAACGAATGTCCAGTTTGGTGAAGTATTTGCTATCTTGGAGTTTGTCCACTAGCTCCGAGATGAGTGGGAGCGGATACCGGTTTTTGATTGTGATGTCATTTAATTTCCGGTAATCTTGGACGGGTCGGAGGCGGCCATCCTTCTTTTTGATGAAGAAAAAGGCGGAGGCGAAGGGAGATTTTGAAGGACGAATCCTTCCAGAGGAGAGATTTTCTTTGAGGAACGTGTCAAGTTCGACTTGTTCACTCGGTGAGAGATTGTAAATCTTCGAGTTGACTGCATGGTCTCCTGGGATAAGTTTGATCGCGTGATCCCAGGGGCAATGAGGGGGCAGTTCGTCGAAGTTCTCCTTGGCGAACACATCTTCATAGTCATGATAGACGGCCGGTACTGCTTCTTTAAAGGTTTTCTTGGGTTTCTTTTGTGCAGCAGTGGCGGCGATGTCAGTCGAGACATTTCGGACGTGTTCAAATTGATCGAGTTGGAAGAGTCGGTCACCTTCTTCCAATTCGTCGACTAGATCGGAGGGGTTGGTGGATATGCTGGTGTGATTGTTTTCGCACCGGAATTCCACCTTTCCTGAGATCCAGTCGATTGATGGGTTGTGCTTCTTTAGCCAGTCATGGCCCAAGAAGACTTCGTTGGTTCCCAGCGTGGTTACAGCTAGGGCAATTTGTTCCTTGTGTTCGCCGACGTCAAGTTGTACGATGACAAACTCTTCGACTTTTCCTGCGGAGTTTTGGGTTCTGTCGGCGTTGTATACGGGGACTGGTACGGGGAACTTATGTGTTTGGAGTCCTTTTAGCTGTACAAAGGACTTGTCGATGGTGGAACTCATGCAACCCGAGTCAATTAATGCGGTTATCGAGATGGTTCGTTGATCAGGTAGTAGGAGGGTTGCAGGAAGTTCGAGGGAATTGTTGGAGCGCTTTGCCTGTCTAACGAATCTTGGTTTTTGTTGGAGTTCATAGAGAGCATAGTACGCTTCCTCGTTACTTAGCGTTTTTAATTGTGCTACCAATTCCTTGTTTACCTCAGAGGTTCGTTTATCGTGTATAAACGACCAGAGGTGTTTAATTGACCTTTTATCGTCTTTATCGTTGATCACGCATTTGATCCATTTTATTGACCATGGATCGACGGTATTCATCCAAGACGACCTTGTGGCGGCGAGCTCAGCATCAGCCACCTTTTTGTAAGATTTCTTCTGAGGAGGGCTCTGCACCTCAGTGGGGATACACACACTCGGAAGTGGAGCAGCGCTCTGCAGCTGAGCCTTAGGTCTTTTTAAAATGACCTTTGGCACACTCTCGCTTACTTTTAGTTTTGAGTCTTTTACAGTTTCGGTGTCGTCACACTTGTCAATCATTAAACATGCATATTTATTTTTTGTATCTAATGTACATGTATTCGACGACGAAACTTTGTTCTTCGGAGCTGGACGCTGACTCACTGCGCGGCTCCGGTGATAAAACCCAATTTAGCCAACTTTTCTTCTAAGTCGGCTCCGGACGTGTACTTGATTTCTTGTCCACGCATTATGATTTTGCGGATGCGACAGGGACAGGAAGGATGAGCGGCACAGGGCCAGACTCCAGAGCATTTGGCACACTTGCCTTCTGCTCGGGCCTTGCCTATGTCCATGGGGACACCTTGGCCGGAGAATGTGTCCACCTGGTTAGGGTGAACAGCGGGTTTGGAGGAAGTGACTGCAGGAGCGGCTGCAGTTGGAGCGGAAGCAGGCGGACGTGGACCTTGTGGGTGGTTAGCCCAATTGGGGCATGGGGCAGCTTGTTGCGCACGACGAGCTTTCATCTCGACGAGTGTCTGCTCGGCCTCCACCAAGGCCTTGTTCCACTCGACGATATCCTCGCATTGTCGCATTTTTTGATCGCTGGTTTCTACTGATTTGACGATTTCGTATCGCACGCCCTTTTTTGCAATGTTGACGAGGGTCCGACTCATCACATTGACGTCGAATTCAGCTTCTAGTACCAAAGTATGCATTTCGGTAAAAAAGCCTTCGACAGTTTGATTTCGTCCTTGCTTAAGGGACATTAGCTTATCTTTGGCCTGCTGCTTGAGGTTCAGCGGTCGGTATTTCCTTTCAAGTTCTTCGGCAAAAGACTCGAAAGTGTCGGTAAGGAATCGAGGAGTTGTAATATAAAGATCAGCAAACTTGCCGGCATCGTTTTCGCCTGTCATAAACCCTAGGATGATGAGGATCTTTTGTTTGTCGGATGGTTGTTCTGCAAAACCTGCGAGATACAACACCACCCGTCTCCACCACTGCACGTACTTCTTTTGATCTCCATCGAACTGGTCGGGCTTGAAAACCCAGGATTTATTTGCCTTTGGCAGGCTGACGACTGGTGCCAGGGGGACGTTCGGCAGCGGACGGGAAGGTGAGGTCATACGTATATTTTGCTGCTGAGGAGTAAGCGGCGAGGCGGGGAAAAATGGGCGAGGAGAAGGGCCAGCCGTGGCCGGATTGTTCATGGCACGGTAGTACCAATCATTGTATTGATGGGTGAATTCTTCCTGTGTCAGGAAGGTCGGCGCGCCGGCCACTGGTGCCAACAGATTCAAAGCAGCCGTAGCCACGGCGGTTAATTGTGCAGTCAGCGAGGGACCAGCTTCTGTGGATGTCCGCGAAAATGGCGGACGCGTCAGAGCGGGACTTTGGACCTGTAAGGTCACCATGATAGAGAGAGGAGGGTCGGCACGAGAGGGCATCCTTGATGGCACTCTCGCTCCACGAAGAGTGGAACGAGACTCCGATCTCGTTGGATAGGGCTCTGGCCTGGACATTGATGTGAGTGGGGGTAATGGAGGTGGTGGGTTCGTCGGCGGCAGTTTGACAAATCACCTCAGGGAGGGGCAGAGCGGAAATGATGGCACGGTGTGTGCGTAACGGCGAGCACTGCTACGAGCCGACTTACACACTGAAGGTGGGAAGGGGTTGCTAGATCTAAATTGGCAGGGGAGCGAAGCTCAACCGCTGTGTAAAAACCCTTAACGAGATGGAGGCGGGAAACCTCCTAGTAGATGCCGGCAGGACTATGGTCGCTAATGCTTCTGGTAGCACAAAACCTCAACTCTTTACACGCGGAGTTGACACCATGCCAGGGATATCAGGGATGTAAGCCACGGGTCCCTGGAACCTTCCCCTAGTGCACTATGGAGCTCAGCAACATTATCCTTGTTTATGATGCCAGACGAGCGTATGACTAGGATTTCACAGGTCCTATACCCGGCTGGTCACGTACAGCATGGCTCTGGGCAAACACTCATCTCTCAGATCCCTTGCGCCCTACTGAAGACACGCGGGTGAACCCTCAAAATGAGCGGGCCGCGATTAAATCGTTCAGGCGTCAGGGGGGGTCTCCAAGATAGGAGTGCTCTAGTTCCTCGAATAGAGGGTTGCCGAGCAAAGCGAGATTTTCCTTAACCCTGGAATCCGGGTGTATTGACGGGGCTGAAGAGGCCCTTGGTCGGAAAGTGGAGAGCGAAGGATGAGGACACGGACGCGGAGTGCGCGCCGGGCAAGGAGTTGGCAGTTGCAGATGTAGTAGAGCGCCGTAGTGGCGAAAGGAGGAGTGGCATTCAGTTCGAGAAATAGACTTGGAATTATGACACGGTTCTCAAACAATCACGCTCAAAGGGAATGCTTTCGGATGAAATAATGAAATTCCAAGTCTAGGGAAAAGTACGATACAGGCGAGAGGCTACTTATATACTACTTTAGTGGCTGTGTACTCGTGACCTACCGATGCAATGCTGCTACCGTGTCAGGTCTACGTCATCATTCTAAGACATTCTACTACATTCTGTGATTTGAGAGAATATGTGAAGAGGTGAAAGAGAAGAGAGAAAAAGGCTTTTCAGGCTTGTTATCACTGTGTCGCGTTCGGTGGTGCCGATGGGGTGACTCGCTATATTCGCCGCACGCACTTGCTCGTCATGCCGGCGTACACATGCAGAGACAGTTGGTCAGAGTCCCTGTCACCACCACAGACACTGCCACCCCTTCGACGGGCGGATTGAGTGAGTTCATTGAACCTTCACGTGGCGGAAAGGGGCGTGATACGATGTAACTCCTTCGAGACTTGAATGACAAACTCTTCCAATCTCCTTGACTTCCCGAACCCGCTCCGGAGGACGAACATCTGGGGCGTCCGAGTGCAAAAACGACCTTGTAGTAGGAGAGGATGTAGAGTGGCGCATTGGGTGCTTCGTTCTCAATTCCTAGGGAGCAAGATACAGACAGATAGCATCGATGCTACACAGTGGTTAGCGTACAGTTGTGCTTATAGGCGTGTAATTGAGCAACGATATCCTTTCGGTGGCCAGTCGTTTTTGATCCCAAGCAACGTTGCTGCCGGCGCAGCCAGCACTGCTCGTCAAGTTTCTGATGGAAAATGTTGTAAGTATGTAGTGGCCATATTAGTCATGCTAGTCACAGCCCGGATGTTTTCAACGCTTTGCCTCTTCCGCTGCGTCTTTTGCAGTATGTCTGATTCGTTTGCTGATCTCTGGGCATCGTCGGCGCCGACCAAGCCGAGTCCACGACAACCACAACAGAAAATTGGCTCATCAGTTCCACTACGTAGACAACAGTACGACGCATTTTCCATTCTATCAGCATCGCAACCGTCCAGCAGACCCGTTGCGAATAACCACCTCAACGATCGGCAAGGCCGACAGCCTCAGGCACCTTCACATGGAGGAGATGCGTTCAGTGACTTGTTTTCGCTTTCGCTTGATGGCACTGCAGCCAGACAAAACCCAGATCGGGCCAACATGACCATGGCCGAGCGAGCCGTACTCGCACAGAAAGCAAAGGTGGTGCAAAATAGCGTCGCGTCTGCTCAGATTGATCCAGTGTCCTCTTTTTCCTCGCCTTGGGACGGACTTGACGCGCTGGCGCGGCCGACAACACCCAGTCCACGGCCACCTGTGTCTACAAAACTGACATCAGGACCGGAGCCTACAGTCCTATGGGATCTTGACGAGTTTGGTTCTTCGGAGCGACAGACATCTTACCCCCAACCACAGGTGCCATCACGCTCACTCACTGGTACCCCTAGTGACTTTGACTTTGGCGATCGCGAGGATGGCCTCCTCGCAGACGATAACTCGGATGCCGAGGACACGTTCGGCATTCGGGGTGGTCATTCTAAGCATGCTGAAGATGATATACTGGGCGATCTAAGCAAACCAGTGGTACGATACCTCGTATATGTCTTGGATCAGGCGAAATATTACTGATGTATTCTAGTCTCATTCGCAGTCGCCCTCTCCAAAACCATCCACGTCGACACAGGGTGCTATTCGCCCGCCACGCACCAGTGCCTCGCCTCCACCGCATATCATAGGCCAACTTGTCGAAATGGGTTTCTCACCGGTTGATGCACGCGCTGCACTTGCGAATACTATGGATAGAAGTGGTTTCGATGTCCAGGCTGCGGCAGAGCTGTTACTTTCTCAAGTCGGCCAGGAAGGATCTACACGACTTTCCCCACATCCTGATCACGAACGACGCAGAAACGGCGACAAAGACAGGGACAGGGACCAACGGGCCCGCCGGCCACCACCATCACGCACTGACTCATATACGCAACCACTCAATCCCTCCCAAACTCAGCTTGATATCACTGCGGAGAAATTGTTATCCCAAGCAAGCGAGATCGGTCGTGGCATGTTCAGCAGGGCAAACGCACTTTGGAAAGAGGGAAAAGAGAGGGCCACCAAGATATACGAGGAGAGGGCTACTCCTGCCGTGCTATCTAAACAAACACCCATGTCCACATCATCCGGCTCATCGGTATCCCAACGACTACCCCAGCCTCCGAATGAAGGAAAAGAGAGGGCCATCAAGGCATACGAAGAGGGGGCTGCTGCTGCTGTCGCGCCATCTACACAAATACCTACATCTACATCATCCAGCCCGTCAATGTCGCAACAACTGCCTCAACCTCCCCGCACATTCACGATCGCCATCGCACTGTCTGCGTTGACTACGTCAACAAGTTACAAATCCGCAGGAACAGACGCATACAGACGGGGCGACTTTCCTGTTGCTGCCGCAGCGTATATGCGCGCGCTATCTGCGCTTCCATCGGAACACATATTGCGAGTGCCCATCTTAACCAATGTAGCACTGGTACGGTCCAAGGTGGGTGAGTTGAGGGACACGATCAAGGCATGTGAAGAGGCTGTTGTGATCACTCGGCAGTTCGTTAGCCGTACAGGTAGCGATGGAGGGGGTGCAGGGATGGAAGGGATGTTTACAGGGACTCAGTCAAGATTCGACGAGAAGAAACCAATAGAAGTGGGGACGGGTAAAGTGAACGTGTTAGTGCAAGGAGATGGCGGTGCTACATCCAACGGCGACCTGCCTGCGTCGGTCGACCTGATCGAAGGACTTTCAAAGGCGTTCAGGCGACGTGCTGAAGCACTGGAAGGCCTCGAGAAGTGGGAAATGGCGCGGAGTACATGGGAAGTACTCCTTTGTGCGGAATGGGCAGGCGCAAGTGTGAAAGGGGAGGCTGTGAAAGGCGTAGGTCGGTGTCGAAAGATGGTCGAGGGTGATAATGCAGGGGTCTTCGAATCTCAACCCACTCCTCCGAAGTCTAAACCGAAAACTAATTCTACTTCGCGCCCACGTCCCAAACCTATATCCAACCCCCCTTCATCTCCGCCACCTTCTGCAGCCCTCACTGCCCTTCGCTCTACGCACAACGCCGAACAAACCGAAGACGCTGCCCGTTTGGCATGCAAAGATGCAGTGGACGCCCGCCTGACAGCATGGAAGTCTGGCCGGGAGGGTAACATCCGCGCACTCCTTACATCCCTAGACGAGACCCTACTCTGGCCCGAGCTTGGTTGGCGTAAGGTTGGGATGGCAGAGGTGGTGAGCAAGGGACAGGTCAAGGGGGCGTATGTGAGGGCGATCGCGAGGGTGCATCCGGATAAGGTGAGTGTTCTGCATTGCGGCGACGTGGATAAACTGACGGATGGGCTATCCTCGACGACGCAGCTGAACGCGGGAAATACGACGGTGGAACAGCGGATGATTGCGAATGGGGTGTTCGGGGCGTTGAATGAAGGTTGGAATGTGTTTCAGCAGCAACAGCAATAAGCTCTTAGCCGACTGCTCGAGAGACTGGGATGAGGAAGGGTTGAAGTTGGATCTATTGGCTGATGTATTTATGACTGTTCACCTGCATAGATGAGACCACCAGTTATATGAAAGTCGGTCGATACCCCGTTGAGGGAGTCGGCCTACTACCTGCACGTTTATGCTGAGTCTTGCAGAGAACTTCGGCCCTAAATCGACACCAGATTTCATTAACTTTCAACCACGCACTCTGGCTATCATCAGCCCTGACAACTACTAGGAGGCTCGACAGGATCGGATCAACCTGGGCCGTCTACATGACCGCCAACAGCCTAGTGATCACCATGATGAAGCTTCTGAGTCGCAACACTATCAGGAAATCATCGAAATGGCGGTGTCGAAGCATCCATTTCATCGACGAGTCCTGTATTTCATTCTAGGACGCTTATTGCTTACTACGATGCAAGTTCCCCCGCCAGTTTCATATCATTCGTATGCCATTCTCAATCACTTTCGGGCCATTCCATCAATTTCGCGCTTCCGTCACCTGTACCGGGACACTACATAGACTGCTCGTGTATGGGATATGTCACTATGATATGCCCGTGATCGACTTAGCATAGCTGTCGGCAGTTCGAACGGCGGTCACGTGGATCAGAGC
>JBBPJY010000001.1:25648-35850 GCA_038088975.1 Xerocomus cyaneibrunnescens
TTTTGCCCGTAGACATGCTTGTGGTGCGTCTACCATGGTTAAAGTTGCATTCTAATTAACAGTTGGCTCTGAAACTGTTAGGAGAAAACCCCAGTACATGTCCATCTCGAATACAGTGGACAACCTGACTTACGATCTTACAGGCCGCGTATACAAGAATACCCGCATGGATACCTTCTGGGCATTCCGCCAAGCGTAAGGATCGCCCACATGATCCGAGACGCTCTGTGACACTATTGCTAGTTATGATACTGCTCGCAAGATCAAAGAAAGTCAGGATGCCTATTGCGCCAAAGCCCTGGCTGGTGAATGGAGTGGCCTTGGTAGCTTCCCAGAGGATCTTCAGTGGGAGGCTCTTGTCGACGTTCTTAGAGGCCGCGTTAAGGTAATGGTTACCGCAGAGTGTTCATGGTTGTCCGCTAACTGTTGGCCTTTCCCAGGTCCATACCCATTGTTATGAGGCAGTCGACCTTGATGACTTTGTTCGAGTACGTTTGACACCGCATTGGATGCTGAAGGTGACTTAACTCGCACATCAGCTTACGAACGAGTTCAAGTTTCCCTTGGCCGCGTTCCACCATGCACATGAGGCATATTTGGTCCCCGGAACTCTCAAGCAAGCCTACAGTATGTTTCCTTTATATCTGTGCGCTATTTATCTAATTGCGTTCAGACAATACGCCGGCCACTGCTCTGTTCGCAACCCAAGCTCGGTATAAGCGGGAAGCTTACCGAGGCTCGGAGTTTGCTCCACGCATCTTGGCTGAGAATGGGATCGATGTCGTAATGAAGGTGCTGAAAGTTGGTTATGTCCTTTTGTCTTCAGGACTGATACGTTCCCAGAGTGACCATCCTATATTAAACTCTCGCTACTTAACTTTTGAGGCGCAGCAGGCTTACTTCTATGGCCTTCCCGCTGACCTTGCTCTCTCTGCCGTCACTTCTACTCCCGCCAAAGTTCTTGGCCTGGACCACCGCATTGGCTTTATCCGTGAAGGTGAGTGTGGCCGAATCGGTTTAGATCCAACTTACCGACCAACCTTTTACACAGGATATGACGCAGGTAAGAGGCTACCGATCAACCGAACCTCCTGCATTAACCTGGCATCCGCAGACATTGTAATCTGGGATAGCCACCCATTGGCTCTGGGCGCAACTCCCAAGCAAGTCTGGATTGATGGTATTGTTCAGATTGAAAACCCTTACGTTTCGAAGAAACCCGCTGCATTCCAATTGCTCCCAACTACCCCCGATTTTGAAGAGCAAGCGAAAGCAGCCATCATATACCAGGGACTTCCACCTTTGATGTCGAGACAGGCAAAGGCTGATACTATTGTGTTTACTAATGTCAGCAGTATATATAAAAGGAGTTGGCCCGGCATCCAGGAGGTGTTTAGTAGTGAGCCAGGAGTAGTCGTCGTACGAAACGGTGAAATTACATGCTCTGGAACACAGGATGCTTGCCTTGCATCTATCGGCTCTTCGGATCAGGAGTTCGAATTCTTTAACCTGCAAGGTGGCTCAATCTCGTGAGCTTCCTTTATTGTCTGATCGTAACACTGATACGAGAGTTTCTCCCAGTCCCGGTTTGGTCTCTTACGGGTCACCTCTAGGCCTAGAGGAGATTCAGGGCGAGCAGTCTACGCACGACGGCGTAGTACTCGATCCTCTATCAGACGACATCCCGGATCTTCTGGCAGGCAATGAGGTCATATTGGCCGTTGATGGCTTGCAGTTTGCTGGCCGCGACACCCTGTCGGTTTTCATTCCTTGATGTTGAGTTCGGTATGCTAAGCCTCCAAAAACTAGACTTGCTTATCGTGCAGGCGTAACGTCGGCAATCACGCCCCCGACATCCGGAGGATTAGTTGCTGGCCTAAGTACTGCATTCTCGACAGGGGCGGCACATGCATTAGAGGAAGGCGCTGTCATTCAGGACATAGCTGCTCTACATATCAACACTGGCCATTGGGGATCAAGGTCTCCTAGCGTGAGCAGTCAGATTGCTACCTTACGCCACTTGTTGCTGGATGCCGCTAGCGGGACTCCTTTTGAACGTGTTGCCAAGGTAAACTATAACGCAGTTCTTGATCTTCTCGTCTGAATGCAACCAAAGGGAGAGCTTCCACTGGTGGTCCAAGCTCAGAGCGCCGATATTATTGCATCATTGATCAAGCTCAAGAAAGAGGTTGAGGCCAGTAAAGGTATTGATCTCAAGCTGACAGTGGCTGGTGCCGCCGAGGCCCATTTACTGGCTAAAAATCTGGGTGAGGCGAACGTCGGGGTAATCCTTATACCATCTAGGTCGTTCCCTCAGGCATGGGAGATGACGAGAATGTCAGTTCCAGATGTGCTTGATGTTGCTAAACTAATGAAATGTTTTTCAGACTTCCGGGGCCACCTTTGACCAAGAACAGTGCCATCACTACTTTGCTTGCACACGGTGTAAAGGTTGGCATTGGCATTGTTGAGCAATGGAGCGCTCGCAACACCCGCTTGGATGCAGCATGGGTCAGTCTTCCAGCTTTTTTTCTTCTCGGTTCATGGTTTATCTCCTTTTTTGTAGGCTGCTCTCGAAAGTAACGGCCGAATTTCCAAATCCGAGGCACTCGCACTGGTATCGACCAACTTGGAGGAGCTGCTTGGAGTACGACCCTCTGTCGCTTTATCGGGAGACTTGGTCGCCACCCTGGGTGGATCGCTTCTTGACGTCGAAGCCAAAGTTGTGGGGATAATCTCCCCGCACAAACGCTCCGTAGAGTGGCTCTGAAGACCCGTCCAGCACAAGTAGAAGCTGTAATATTACAACAACTAGCACAGCAAAACAAGTGACGATCGAGAGATGGAGTACTATGTTTTTGGTTTGCCCAGTTGTTGTACATGCTCGCGTATTAATGGCAGGGCTTTTATCATAGTCTTAATCGGTTTGACTTCATCTACAAAAGCGCCTGAGCAAAAAGGACATTCACAAAGGTAAGTAACAGGTACCGATTTCGACGACTCGCCCATGTCGTTTCAGAATCTTGGAGTCTGGGGCAAAGGCCGGGTGTTGTGGATGTACGATGACGAGGGAATTCTTTGGATACATCAGCGTTCGTCGAACCTTGAGAAAAAGACGAGGGATCCTTTACTTTTGAATACCACGTCCGGAGATTCTCAGAATCCTTGGGTATCAGAGGTATCTTGCTCATTCCAACCACCTGGACGACGAGGTTCACATATTTGATCATGTTGACCCCTGTAGCACGATGTCAGGACTACTGAAGCTTGCTTGCCAAGCCGACATACGTCTGATGTTAATCATGTCCATCAAGGACTGGCAACCTAGACCATGACCGATCAGAACAATGCACGTCGCACTCGATAACCTGGAAAACATGAATTAAAAAAGACAGAGAGATGGTATGCTCGTTTGGCTCACTGGACATAATTGTCCCAGACATATGTTAGAAGATCTCTGGATGGATTTTCTGCAGCCTTCGGGCGCTACGAACGACGAAATCAGTCGAGTCGCATCCCAACTTGTAAATCGTACCAGTGCTGTGGGCAGCGCCGAAGCTGCAAATGGCCGAGGAAAGAGGTTGACGTCAACGAGCGCATAATTTTCGCTCTTCACCCAAGCGACGAGGTCCTTGGAAAAATCGATCTATAGAAGAGGCGAGTTGGGTCATGATACCACAGGTGGGAAAAATGGGGATGTACAAGATACGAATGCTCCATGTTGACGTCGCACATCGGACTTCCGTCTAGTTCTACGCGAAGGTTTCCGCTGATAGCTGGACTCAGCAAGACACCTCAGATAGAGAAAAAAAGGTACAAACAATTCATGGACGAACATCACGATCGTCTTATTCTCGAGCAAGTCATCCCTTGAGCAACATCATCACGCAAAATAGAAATATATTTACCTGAAAAGAAACTTACGTGCACATCACCTGTGATCCGTAGCGTTCTTCGTAAGCAGGCATCAATGGAACCTGTAACATTCGATATTGCGAATACAAGAAGTGCTGCCTGTGTCCTTTGAGGATCTCCGGTATTGAAAAGGTGATTTCGTCCATTTCTGTACGAAGGGTAGCGAACGGAATCGTCGTCAGGGATGTGATGCGCATACCTTCGCGAGGTTCACAAGCTTTAGGATTGATGCTCTTCCAATATTTGTTCTGTTCGAGTGCGACTTGCCAGACGGTTTCTGTACCGGCTTCCGAGGCCATCATTGGAGGCAATTCGGGTGGAGCATCCCCAAGCAAGACACGGGCAACCGCCAGCGCAGAACTTGATATGGAGTCGAGATTATAACCGCCCTGTAGTGAAACAGGGCATGTCGGGAGTACTCAAGAATCTTAGCTTGGGACATACCTCCAAAGCAACTACCAGTTTACCGCCAGCCAGACTCGAGAGCATATGAGTCATGTGGGCGTACCCAGTTGGAGAGACGTGGCACTCGCCCAAATCATCGCCATCTGCTGCATCAAAACCAGCTGAAACTGTGAAGTGAAAGTTCGTGTTGAGAATGTGCTGGCAAGAAGACCTTTCCCAAACGTACTGATCACCAGTTCAGGCGCAAATTCCAGTGCAACTGGCATCACGATTTGCTGGAAGGCATGGATATAATCAGCATCTGTCATCCCTTTCGTGGGCCACGGAATGTTGACAGAACTGATGTCCGTCAGGAAAACACTCATATGTCTGGTTGCACGGACATACTAGCCAAGACCTGAGCCTTCTCCACAAGATTCCAAACCTCCAAAAGGGCCGCAGGGATAAAATTGACCACGCTCATAACGATGTATGGAGATATACAATACAGTAGGATCGTCATTGAAGGCGCGCTGCGTTCCATTGCCTGGTCAAAGTGAGTGGTTCCAAGCAAATGACGAAAGATAAATTTACCATGGTGCACATCCCTTTGGCAAAAACTGTGTCAAGAAAATCATGCGTGAAATGTAACCCATCGGCCTACCAGTCCAGTATCAAAATGCGTTTGATTGGAGTTGACAACTGAACGACCTTGGCTGCAACGGCAACGTTGTTGAAGAAGCAAAAGCCCATGTGCTCATCAGGCTCGGCGTGATGCCCTGGAGGTCGCACGATAGCAAGGGACTTCTTAAGGTGACCCTGAGCCACTTTCAAACACGCTTCAATGACGCCGCCGCAGCTTAGTTTGGCGGCACGAGTGGTACCGTTCATAACATAGAGGGATAACGATTCGTAGTAACTCTCCGAATCAATTATGTCTTGGGGGGTCATTGCTGAAGAGATAAAGGGACTTGCGTTGTAAGTGTTGGGGTATTTCGAACAAGTCGAAGGAAATCGCAGACCCGAGCGCGTTTCCTGCACTCACATTGAATGGCGAGGACCTTGTCCCAGTGCTCCTCTGTGTGTACAAGTAGTGCCTCGTTGCGGTATACTGGACGAAGGGGGATCTGTTTCATTTTTGAGATCAAGTTGGCACCTCGGATGGCCTGGTAGATCCTCGAGATACGGTCAGGCTGCTCTGGATGGCCTTGAAGAGAGGCATGGACAAGCATATCCATGGAATAGACATAACCGACCGTGTATTGCTGTGGCACGTGGAGAGGCTCGGACTGGGCCCGGGGCCTGGGTGGTGGACTTGGTGAACGCTGCACGCGCAGTGGGACGTTTTGAGGCTCTTTGCCATCTACGTCCATCGGAGCGTTGTCGAGCTGTGGGCCGTTCATGCCCGTGTCCATGGCCATGTCTAGAATAGCAGTGTAGCGAGCAAAAGTGTACACTTTTGTTGAAACTCCGGCTAGTGGGTCGGTCACCGCCCTCAGGCACGCTGGCGGCACCAAATGCGCCCCAAGCCATTGCTCACTATACTCACCCTATTACCCTTCCCACCTCCGTCGCATCAACTGTAATACCCCACGTTCATCGCGTATTGGGGCCCAAAAACATGCAGCATATTGACCTCAAAGCATGGCTATTTCGTTCTAACTTCTTCTGTTGCTGTATACCAGTGCGCGCTGGATTCGTGCTTATCACCATACTGTCATTCCTTCTTTCTGGGACGATATCGGTCATCATATGGTTCGAGATACGCAGTATGCCTCTGTCCTTGTCCGCCAACTCAGTCTTGACCGAGATGACGCAGGCTCCTACCAGCTTACCACTAACGAACGGGTTGCTTTCATTTTGGCTGGGATCGTCGAGAGCCTCTTGTTTTTGGCGTCTGTCATCGGGTGCGCATGCCCTACGAGTCTCCATTCACGAAAGCACTCAGCTAGCTCCGTCTTACAGGTTTATCGGCGTTGTCGCACGCAAGCAGCTCTTCGTCATGATTTACACTTATTTCCTCTACGTTCATTTCGTCATCAATGTCATCGTCGGCATATACTTCCTCGTGACCGTGCGTGCAAGCAATCGCCAAGGGCTCGTCGATGACTGTGCAAAGGTGTTTGTGAACACCGAGTTGGAGTCGAGTTGCACACGCCTGATGAGCGTCTCGACATACGTATTCACAGCGATCGTCGCAACACTGCTGTTCTTGGAATTATGTGAGTCCCATCGTCCCCGTATGTTCGCATTTGCTGACTGTGTCTACTGCAAAGACGGAGTACTGATTGCAACGCGGTACGTGTATCGCCTGCGCATGCAGAAGAAAGACGACCGGTCACGACGCCTGGGCTATTTCCATGCGCTTTCTCGGCCTGAAACATTTAGTACGAGGCATACGCGCCAAGCGAGTGACGATGTCGAGTTGCTCCATAGCACCAGCGACCCCGGACTGGACCCGGGAGACGTTCTTGATATCCGACCGCGGAACTATATGCCGGTGTCGACGTATGACCGTGATTTGCCACCAGTTCCGGTGCTTGTTTCACCGCAATCACCACCTCATTCCTTGTCGGACGCGACTTCTGGCCGTCGCGTCCGTGCACTGCCGCCGCGCCCAATCACGACATCGCTCGTCGTCACACGAGCGTCCAATCGTCCGACGGATGACGCTGTTTTGCCAGAAAAGCTACCAAATCCGTATGAGCCATTTAGCCATAGCTGGAGAGGGCGTGGGGCACAACACCTGGATAACGAGGACGATGATCATGGACCGTATACCGCAGAGGTGTCGACGACTGCGCACTCCGCAATGATGGACCACGCTACTTACATGGAGTCTGTATTTTCCAGACCAAACCCTTCACTATGATGACACGGACATGTATCTATTTATTTCAGTAGTACTAGTTCATACGGACACAGTGTGGTGTAGTTGTCCCTTCAGTGGTATAATACAGAATGTATGATCTGGTAACAGAGCCAAACACTGCAGCACTAGCCTCTGGCGCCAACTAGTACTAGTACAACGAGCTCGGCTTTGTCGACGACGCGGAGAGACCTGGACGATTTCGACGACGGACTCGCTGGACAGGCTACTAGATGACATGCACAAGCGCCATGACGTCCAACGGCAACACGTTATTGACTCGGTGGGTGTTCGTCTCCTCGTCGCCGTCGGAAATATGCTCACTCGACTAGCTCGACAATCTCATATTCCAGCTCTACACCCTCTCCTTCTTCCTGTCGCCTACATTACTCCCTCTGTTGTGTAGAGTCGCCAGCCAGTTCATATTCTACAAGCCCCGCGACCTCGATCCCAAGCTGTCCTTGCGTGTCTGGTTCCTCCTCCTCTGTGTCTCGAATGTTCCGAGTTTCTGGTCTCACGTCAGAGACGGCGCGACGGACGGCCGAACCGTCATCCTTGACTTTGTTGGGATGGGTAAGCTCCTCAACACGCACCCGTCAGCCTGCTCACGCCAGTATAGGATATCTGCCATCCAAGCTACACCTCATATTGCTCGATACCCTCATCCTCTGTCTTCAGATGCTCCTCACTACCATCTCATTCGAGGTGTCGCTGCACTTATCCTCCCCGTCCGACTCCGACTCCAGTCCTATCCCATCAGCCTCCACAATGTTCCCACCTCCGACACCCACTCTGGAAATAGACCGCGACGACGACGACAACCACAAATACTCACACCACCACACACCCTCGATGGTCATAGATCTTCGCTTCCGCCATCTCATAAGCCGTCTGCGAAACCCCACTCCGCCTATATCCCGTGTTGACCCGACTACCCTCCCTTTACCAAATACTACCCCAACGCCCTTGTCTATCCACCTGAGGGCCATCTTGAGGCGAGGTGAAGAAGCAAGGCGCCGAGCTGCAGAACAG
The DNA here is from genome assembly GCA_038088975.1 of Xerocomus cyaneibrunnescens. Taxonomy (NCBI): domain Eukaryota; kingdom Fungi; phylum Basidiomycota; class Agaricomycetes; order Boletales; family Boletaceae; genus Xerocomus; species Xerocomus cyaneibrunnescens. The sequence goes on from JBBPJY010000001.1 coordinate 33,849, forward strand.
TCTGACGCGGCGGAACCCCCGAACACGCCAAGGACAGAAAACGTAGGAAGAATACCGGGGAGCATGTCCATCGAGTAGATCGAGTAGCATTCCCCCTCCTGAGTAAATCTAATGTAATCTTTACGAGCTTGGTTCCTGCAGCGATATAACCTAGCTCTAATCGTGCAGCGGGCTCGCTACCAGTTGCGTTTCATCTACAGCATGTAAGCTGGGAGGCGCATAATATAGTTTCCTGCAGACATACCGCTCGGCGCAAACACTGCCCAAATTTCTCGAACTCATGTTTGCAGCTATCTTTGCGAACATCGGTGTATGTCGCGACAATACACTTTCCATACGCTGCCGCCTGCGATGAGCAAGTCGTGGTGGAGTGTAGAGCGAGGCGTTTTAAGGGACTTGTTGGTTTTTGTGCAGACTGCATGGTGGTGGGTATTGGGAAGGCCGAATCCAGCCGTTTCCACCTGACAACTTCTTCACTGCATCATAGCACGCATGCACGACTTCTGAACCTCAACCTCAACGTCGGGATCCTGGCCTGAACTCATTTTCGTCCTTTCGTTTCTCACCACGCCATGCTCAGGGTTTACCTTTTGGTTGCTTGCGTCTCTGTGCTCATTGCTTCGATTCTCTATACTTTCTACTTCAACCGTCTCCTCGCAGCAATCCTCGGGCTATTCTTGAGAATCAGGTACTGGAATCAGGGTGGTTCCAGTATATGGATCCAGATTGGTGAGTGCTCGGCATTCGAATACGGGCACTCATACAAACCCTGTAATTGCTAGGGTCCATTCACTTTTCGATTCTTGCTGGCAGGATCCTCCTTAAAGACGTTCTATACCACTCGAGTAATCAGACAATCAAGGTCGTAAAAGCGCAGGTCTCCTGGAGGTACTGGCTGCGCGTTCCAGCCACCGAAGACGACCTGAACCGCGCTCACGTCGGCGGAGAGGACTGTGTGCTCACTCTCTTGTCTTTTGTCGAAATGAGCTGATAGACACCCTGGCAGTTAACCAGACTGATGTATTCCCTTCATGCCGCATCAAGGTTTCTGCCCATGGATTTGAGTGGTTCTTGTACAACAGAACTGCAGCATACGATCACATCCATTCCCAGATGCGGGACAAGGCACCGCCAGTCCCTGAGGAATCTGGACCTCGACGCTACTTTTCTCGTACCTTTTCTCGTACTTCAGGCTTGGAGGGCAAGTTCAGCTTTCTTCATGCCGTTATTATCTACTAGAGATCCCGTCAGGCTTCCATCCCCCGTCTGCGTTGGCCAACATAAAGCCACCACCGTTCATTCATGCAGCCATAAATTGGATTAAACGGCAAATGCCATATCTCGAACCCAAGGACTTGCTCCCGATATCCATCGAAGTCTTCAAATTGGCCATTGTATGCGGTAATTCGTCAACGCCAAGCCTCATGGTTGCCGAATGCCATAGGGCAGATGGTACATTCGGGATTGTACGGGTATGCCAAGTGTGCTAGATTTATATACCTTGCTGATATCCGACCTAGGCAAGATCCAAGTGTGACCTCTACAAACAGCTCTTGAACTTCAAGTTTCAGAATGCTCTGATCCAACTTATAGAAAACGAACATTACCAGGGATCTATGACTGGCGTGGGCCATACTATTCGAGACCAAGCAGAAACATCCATGTTAGTAGCCATTATCCGGGTTTGTAATGGATGCCGTCTGACATACTGTAGTTTTGCCGATCGCATTCCGCTAAACTATTTATCTTTCGGAGTATTCTTGAAAGTATGGAGGGGAATTAGGCTGTATTCTGCGTTGTTTTCTCCCGACCCTTTGGTGTCTAGTGGGCTCAAGGGAAGAACCTTCCTGTCTGGCAAGAAGAGTCTGGATGAAAGCAACCCTGTCGGTCGCGACTTCACGAAAATCGAGTATGCAATTGAACGTCGAATTCTGGAAGCTCCGATGTTGGAGCTCTCATATTATGCGGACGTCGTCGGTGAAGTCCCTGCCGGGTTTGAAGG
>JBBPJY010000001.1:35949-50855 GCA_038088975.1 Xerocomus cyaneibrunnescens
TCCAAAGGGGTTGGGTTTAGAGTCGTATGACATCGGGAACGGTGATTTACCTCCTGAGTGGGGAATAGATCTGGTCATTCGCAATGGTACGTTACGTTACGGTCCGTGGGCAGACCGACAGCGGTGAGATTATTGTCATTCATATATTACACGACTTTCTAACAATTAGTTGAAGGGCTCATCTTCAGCGAGCCTTTTTCCCTCCTACCTTCCACGACACGGAAATTTCCCAGCGTCTCAAGCCCGGGGACAAACGGATATGGACTGCACTGAAGATCTTCGTCGAATTACGCGAAGAAACTACATTAAATCTCCCGTTTCGTGAGGCGTCGAAAAATTGGCAGTGGGACGGTATCGCAGATGCCCCCAAGGCTCGCATAAGAGAACACGCTTCCCTCTATGTCGCTGCTGGAGACAGCTCTTCAATCAGCTTTCTTATTCCAATGGTCATAGGGCCAGATGGATACGAGTCTCGACTGGAAGTACACCTTGACACCATCGAAGTTACATCGAGTTTGAATGACATCAAAGTTATCACCGCAGAATCTTGTCGGGTGTGTAGCCCTCGTAATGAATTTTATCTATTTCATCTTGACTATGTAACTACATATAGGTTTCTGCCGCGCTTCCTGCCCCGCTCAAGTGGAATGCGGAGCGTCGATGGTCGTTTTCTGTTTCCTTGCGGCAGCCAGTCATCTTTCTTCTGAGGGATCATATCAACATGATTACCGACCTCTCTCGAGATTGGGTCAGTAGCGAACCCACAGAATGGCACCATTTTGTGCCAACAGTCTATTCGTTGGAGCTCCACCTGCATCATTTCGATGTAAACTTATATGCCAATGATCAGAATATCATCGACAAGCCCTTGATCAAGGACGAGAACAGCGCGTACATCCACTTTTTGGAGGTCTCATTGTCTCACTGACCTGTTGTTAGCTATGGTTAACCTACGAGCCTCTCGGCTTTGTGCAACAGCGACGATCCCATCGAACGTGTATCTCCCGGAAGCTACAACCATCTCCTTCACGGTTGATGTCCCTGGCATTTCCGTCTCCATGTGCTTGCCCAAATGGAACATTCAGAATATCTATAGCCAGGGCAAGGAACAACCCATTCTACGAGCTGGCAAATTCCGTATAGATGGCACCTATTATTTCTGGGCAGAAGTTCACCCAGATAACATCGAGCAGCTTAAAATTGCAATTTTGGTACGCTGCTTGTCTTTAGCCTTCTTTCGTGTACGAATTTGAGAATAGGCTAGTGATGTCGCCATGAAAACGTTGGGCTGGGCGATCAGATACTTCATGGTCCTCCGTGACAACTACTTGGGTTCCTTTACCCACTTCTCTACCCTGACAGAGTACCTGGAGAAACGGAGTAGAGGTGAAGTGGGTGATCCAATTGAGAAGAGGTGGCGGCCTGAAAAGGTGAGTATGCATCGCAGAGATGGAATTGTTTCCTCAAGTGAGGTACAGACGAACATGCTTCAAGTTGAATCGACTGCAATAGTTCAACATGGATCTCTACTACTGCCTGTGGGTTTACCTGGTTTTGAGAAGTATGCGAACATGGCGATTGCGAAGGATGTCGGCACGTCGCTATACCTCGCATTGCATGAATTGCAGCTCAACCTTCGCTTGCACGATTATTTTATGGGTAAGCGACAATTCTGGTGGTCACTGGCGGACGTCTGATACTATTATAGAGATGTCACTCAATGCTGGTGAGATCAAAGGATGTATCATGGAGACGTGTCTGGAAGACGAGTTCTTTCGCGATGGAAGGCGATGCTTCAAGGAGACGCTTGTCATTGATGGTGAGTGATGGTTAGAATATCTGAAGATGCAAGCCAATTCGTCATAGGTATCGATATCACCACCAATAGACTTCTCGGACCGCCACCACGTACACGGGCATACGTATGCGTATGGGAAATTGCTCTAGGCCATGTAAAAATCCTTACAGCACCATTGGAAGCCCGTGCTCTCCTTGCAGCCTTTGATGTATTTTGGTTGCACTTCGTGGACATCACGAATGCTCCTGCAGATGAATTTAGCGTGCCTCTTGATCCTGATTGTGAGTAGGTTCTTTGTCGAGGTGACCTTTCTGACGATCATGCAAGTGACATACATCAGGCTTTCCTTGAAAGCTTTGAATGCTACTTGCCTTGCTGGAGCGGCGACCGTCGATTTGGATGTACCGAAAGGATTTATTTTGCATACGAATGACCTGCGAGGTCAAATTTGCGGCAGGTTTCTCAGTCTGAAGTTACCTTTCGCCTCTGTGAAAGCTTTAGTCTCGGACACATCCCGAAAATCGTGGTCTGAAGCAGCTGCCATGAATTTCGACATCGTACTCGACTCCTTCACTTGCCCCGAGACGAAGCACAATTCTCAAAGCGAATTCTTGCATGAGCAAGACATCTTGACTCAGAGAGCTCAGCACTTGCTCAGTCAACTAACAGAAGCTCGAGTTAACTTTGCGAGCAGACCACACGCTTCTAGGCGCAGTGGACGAAGTCACCGACCCCATCGTGTCCACCGAAACGATCTTTATCTTCCGCCACTCGTCCTCCCACGTTTCAGCCGCATACATAATACCGGTGTCCAGCGACAGCAGCAGTGTCCCACCCCCCACCCTCGTTGGTTGAAACTCTCCCACCTGACGGAATCAGACGCGGAAGATATACCTGAAGCAGATAGAGACGCACGTTTAGCAAGAAATCGCATCTATCGACCAATCCCAGCAAGCAATGTGGACAATTCGGAGCTATCTTTGTCGGACGACGAGTCGGATGATGCCGATTTGACGGATGGCGGATCGTCGAACAGCGAGTGGGTCGCAAGTCCTGGTGAGTGTGTAGTAAGATGACACATTAGAATCCCCTGACCAACCCCACAGAAGAGAATATTCTCCTCCGCCACTACGAACGCTTCACTAAGCGTTATAGAGAGTGCTCGTTGGACGACGTATCGAGCCGAGAAGGCTCGCCTTTCGTCATGATCGGAGTACGTACAGTCACTCAGAACGCTGGTACAATCGATCATATGTTATGGTAGGGTCCTCCGGCATTCAGTTTCCAGAGGTCTAGAAACGTCTCAAGACCATCGTCATTGCTTTCTCCACGCAAAGTGGAATTATCTGCTGATACCCATTCAGAATCCATGGTTCGCATTCAATGCATCCATGGTCTTGATGTTCTCGTGACTCCCCCCCTTCTCGTTCTCTTGTCTCGTTTCAAGGGCGAGAGTGAACAACACGTAATGTAATCTACATCTTCGATCGATATCCAACTTAACCTTGGCACAGGCCCTCAGCGCGGAGCTGACTTTGGATGCCGTTCTTGCACGGCAGTTGTCTAATTTCGTGTCCTCGGAGCAAGGTGTCTCCTCGTCACACACAGTCCTCGATATTTTAGTGCATTCGGCTCGTATTCGAGTATTGGAGCGAGTTCTCTTGCACAAGGGCAGCACCAAGCCATCGTCTATCGGTCGTGAAGATGGCGGGGCCATCGATGCCGTTTTGCACGGCTCATTCACGAATTTACATATTCGAAGCATTTCACAGGCGCAAAGTTTCCCAGCATCTGTCAGAGTGACCTTGGAAGAACTCTCCATCGGACTAGGAAGGCTACCGTCTTCCTCAGGCGCTATTCCTGAATTTCCACAGCCAGAGTTCTGCTTGTCGACGTACAACTTTCAGGCGAGCCGTATGCCGACCGAAGTCGAAATATCTGCGGGTAATTTCACAGTCCAGATGGGACCATTAGACCCGGAATATATAGCTTCTCTGCTACTCGCGGTGAATAGTCGTGCAGAGACGCTCTCGGATATTTGTCAACAGTGGAGATCCAGATCCACTACGTTGTTACTCACCTTGGTGTGGCATATCCTCTGGCTCACAAGAGACGACGCACTTGTAGACCCACTCTCCATCATACAACCTTCGTTTTTGGTTCAGCGAGGACTCCCTCATGCTGTGCGCACAGACGGTCCACTCAAATTTTGGTTTCATCTTCGTCAGTGTTTGCGACAGTGCGATCTGACCTTAGACTCCGAGCAGTGGGGCGGGGAGCAAGAAGTGCGGGAGCTTATAAAGGCTCGTCTGTCCAGTCTCATCGTTGACTCGGACGCGCTCGACGAGATGGATACCAAACCCTGGGATTTATTATTCCCGCCTGAAAATCCAAGCTCTGCCAAGTCCTCCACTCCGCTTTCCGTGACCTGTGGAATAGGAAACATGCACATAACTATATTGTCCACCTCCCCCAACTCTCACAGTTATATCACGAGTTCCATGCTACGCCTCCAATATCAATCTAACCCCCTCGTTCACTTTCACTCGACATCTCACGTTTCACCCCCTATACAAACGACTCAACGGATCACTATACTTGCCATCGCTGATGTCTCGCTGATGGCTTGTCCCCACCTCGTCGACTTTGCACAAGGTGCAATTCGTATCAACAAGTATTGGCAGAAGGATACCACCTCTGATAACCACCCTACTCAGGCCACCCGTCCACCATCCCAAACCATCTTGGTAGCCCATATTGACAGCGTGGACATTCGTGCTGGAGCAGAGAATCTCACTTTCGAAGTCGCGGGTTCTTCGCTAGACCTTTCTTCCTCCTCTCTTGTCCGCCCGGACATGGAGACGGAATCCGCAAGCGGTGTGTTCACGTTTGGCGCAATCCATGTTCGGGCACGATCCAAGGGAGCCGATGTAACACCCTCTGAGCAGGACATCCTAGCCTCGCTGGCCTTGGCACGTGGAAGAATCGATGCAGCCCAGCGCTATGACCTGGCATCCAAAACACTCCGGGTCATTTTCGGATTTGAAGAGATTCTGGTTAGCGTCCCACGCAGTGCCATCCGACTATACCGCTTCGTGGAAGAGTGGCGAGCGGACTTCCTTCCCGGTGTCGAGGCTACGGCGGAGACGCTTGTCTCAGAATTGAAACGGAACAGTACGTCGACGGTGTCAAAGCCTTCATTGGCGCGCAGCACGGAACGGCTTTCCGCTATTCTTCATATCAACGGTCGTATTGCCAGACTAGGTGTCACGCTTCAGGTGATGAGAGGGACGTGGTTGTCTTGGACCGTGGACGATACGACTGGATTTGTTTCCTCCTCGCCCGCTTCACCGTCCAAACGGACGTACGACTTCGGTCTACAATTAGGATCGCAGGGATTTACCATCACCTACAAGTCTCGCAGCATAGAGATTTCTACAGGATCTCCCCGAGTCAAGTTTATTCTGCCTGCCCTCACCTTGACAGGGCATCAAAGAAAGGGTGTTATCGAGCTACTTGGTGCCCTAGATTTCGTGAACATCATGCTCAAGCCCACCCACATGGACGCCTTCCTCGCGGTGCAGCAAAAGTTTGGTCAAGACTTTACGGACTTGCTAGATTTAATTCGGGAAACTCGTCAGAAACAATCCACCGTCTCCGAGCCCAAACGCACAATTGGAGTAGCCAGCAAATTCATCCTGCACGTGAATGTCAAGGGTTTCAGGCTGGGCTTGGAGGGCCCCTCGTCTGTTTTCCATCTGGAATGCCAAAATGTCTGGGGAGATATTGCCAAAGAGGACGATCAATCGGAATGGAAAGTCCAGCTCCGTGAACTCGCGCTATCGCTGGCGCCACGAACAGGTGTAGCCTCTCACGAGTACGGTTTCGACGTCAACGAGAAGTCGGCGTTCGTGGTCATTGACATCACCATGTCGGCAAATGACGGGGTCCTGAAGGTTTCTGTTCCGAGAATTCATGCCGTCATGCAACCAAGCTCGATCAGCGAGTTGGGTGACTTCATTGATTATCATCAGGTAAAGATAGTTCCTTGAGATCGATCTCATATCTAACGATCTCAAGGCTGAATTGCTTGCCCGGAGGCAACAAAGAGCCGCGGAATTGGAAGCGTTCAAGGAGAAAACCAGGAGCATTCTAAGGACCTTCGAAACACAAGCCCCAAGTTCTAATACAGACAAACCTTCGTGGCTAAGCAAGCATACCGTGCTGGTGGAGATAGAGCGAATTGGGGTGGCCTTTCCCTTAGCATTGGATCAGAGCCTTGGACTACCACAACTTCCTGGCCAACGTTCGACATCCGTTCGCGCGTTCTTGTTCTCTGTACGACGGATCAGGTTCAGCTCTCAAAAGGGGGAAGCGGGTCAGATGAACACCAGAGAACTGTCTTTCCAGTTCGTTAACCGGTAGGCTGCTCTCACTCATTTGTGACTACAAGCCGAACCGTTCGCAGATTTAGACAGAATATAACTACGGATTTCAATTCGGATAGCCACCAAACTCGTAATCGCTTGGTTTACCCCCAAATGAAGGCCCAGCTTCGTTCAGACACATCATTTTCCAAACACCAGATCTGGATCACTGCCAATATCACAGGTTTTATTCTAGACCTCGATTCTTCTATCTCGGATTGTGTCTTCTCTTTGATTGATGTCTATCGTCGGGGGAGAGAGAGGATGGAGCGTCTTGCTAGTAACGTTCCCCAGTGGGCAGTGCCTGAACCTCCAGAGCCATTACCCGTCGTAGGTTCTCTGGCCGATGAACGGCCAAGCACGAGTATCTTCGGAGCTATCGTCTTTGAAAGTGGAGAAATCCGCGTTCATAGCGAGGAGAGACGTCGGAGGATGACATCTTCAACATTTTCGGACGACGTTGACGATTCCCTACCAGTTATCGGCCCGGAGCTGATCAGACTGCCGGTCGTGTCCGCATGGATAGAGTATCGGGCATCCTCGAATCTTGGCACCGCCGCTCAGCCACTGCAACCATCCATTTTGATTTTCAAGACCAAGATACACTCTAGTCAGAACACTCTCAGGCCCACTCTACTCCCGTTTGTCTCGAACATCACTGATTTCGTGCAGGCGCGCTTGCGGACGATCACTCACCACGACGAGCCCTCCACCCCTCCGGTGGCAGTCGAGGGCAGTGGACGGATATCCTCCTCACCCCCTGAGATAGTACCAAATCTTCAGAAGACCTCTACACTACAAATTATCTTTTCCCTCCGCATCGACCAGTCGACCCTCGAGTTTACATGCCAACCTGATGTCAACGTCCTGGCAGCCTTGCGATGGGAAAGTGGGGGATTTGTAGTGAGCATCTCTCCCAGTGCGAACAGGGTGACCTTCACTGGCTCTGTCGATGGCCTCACCGCTGGCCTAAAGCATGGCTTTTTGAGCGAAGATTGCGTCAACTTGGCCACCCGTAACCTTGCATTTTCGCTGGCGTTCGCTAAGACCGAAGGTTCTGCCATTGACAATATGGTGTCCTTGGTCATAAGCACTGATATGTCAGGTGGTGTACGGTTTTCGCGCCTGCAAGATATGCTGTGCTTCAAGGCAGTATGGTTAGATCGTATCCCTCTCATTGCCTCAGAGCAACCATCCCCAGAAACGTCTAGGACTATCCCACCCTCACCTGTCCCGCACACCGCCAGTCCTGAAGTCAAGCAGGATGTCACCACAGCAATCATCATTCGCATACGTTCGATCGAAGTCAATGTCGACCTCGGGCAATCTATTAGCAATGTCACGCTCAACATGGATGATACCCTTATCCGCACTAAATTTTCGGAGAGAAGCCGAGAACTGTCTCTATCCGTCGCAGATGTCGCCATCTTCGCAAAAGGGAATATGTCTGGTCACGTCGCCGTCGCAGACTGCATCTTCCACACAGCTAGTAGGAGTGGGGAAGCTCTCTTATCGGAATCCACTTCTGCAAGATTGTTGGAGCTTACCATGACCAGTGGTCCTTTGAGCGCCGAGCTGGAGTCAGAGCATCAGCGTTTGCTGGTTTACCGGTCAGTTCTCATGCCAAGTAGCAGACAATATAACTGATTTCCGTCGCAGTGCGGATCCGATCCAGGTGGATATCCATGACGACTGGTCCCTTATCTCTTCAGCAACAGGGGACAAAGATCGGCCACTTCTCCTCGCGTTTACTGTTCATGGCAAAGCTGTCGTCGCCTTGGCCACGATATCCACCATCCCTAAGCTCATGCTCTACGCCAACAAATTCAAAGCAAACATTGCTATTCAACGGACTGGAGCTAGTCGGGAATCAGAGGCCTTCCGCGCTGCTCAAGGCCCCAAGCCAGATAAGCCACTTACGGAAGTGGCCGCGGCTTTCTTGCAGTCTGCAAAGAGCAAGTTTAAAGAAGCAGAAACTGACATTTCTCACCTGGTTCGCCAACAAATGAGCTTTAGGCTCGAGATGCTCAGACTCATCCTGTTCCCTCGCTCAATGGCGGACACCGAGCTGGCGCAGTTCATCGGTCGTGACGTGCACGCCAGTCTGAACCGGACCGTACAAGTCGGTCTGCCCTCGCGCAGAGAGGTCCACCTATCGTTCACCTCTCTGGACATCTCCAAATTCAGCCAGCTTCAACCATTATTACCGTCGACGGCCACCGTCTCCCAGGATCCCTCCTGGGTGTCCTCGCTCTTCAAGAATCCGCTCGAGTCGAATATCGTCGGTCTGCCTTCAATGAAGATGCTGATGATCACTGATGAGATCGTCCAAGATCTCGCCGCCCACCTGGTGTATGACTTCTATAGCACGTTCCAAGGAAAAGACAAGAGCCCAGAAGACATTTATATCACGCTCAACATGGCTCTGTATGCGTGGCTCACGGGCTTGCGTAAAAATTTGTCGAGAGAATTGGAGCAGATGCAAGGATCGACAAGCACGCAAATGGGCAATCCGCCGGGGCTGCCTACGAAGAAAAGAGTCATGGGGTCTGGTGTGGAGGCGGTGTCGGGATTCACGGCATCACACGCAGAAGGAGCTATGTCAACGAGGAACCAGGCTGGAACCAGCACACCCTCTGCTCCTGCCGATGATGGTACTTCAGTGATAGTGCCTGCTCCTACTTCCTTGACCAGACGGTCGACACAACCGTACGAAGGTGGAGGTGCCACACCATCCATGACTCCTGAGAAGTCCAGGAAGTTGACATCGGTGTACGAACCTAGAGAAAGGAAGATACAGCGGTTAACGATGCGACAGCTGGGAGAGGCTACGCCAGACGTGATGCATCCCTTCTTCAAGAAGTCGGGGTTTAACCTCGAGGACTCACTACCCCAGTATGTTCATGAGTACGCGACGATGCCGCTGGAAGAGATCATGGAGGCGTTGTTGACGTTGTACAGCCGGCAGCTTCGGAGGCCGGACAGGGAAAGAAACCACTAGACATACTCTAGTCACTTATACTTTATCTTGCGTGCACCCTAGCTGGAACGTCAAATCACCCACTCAGCATCGGGCTAAATATCAGAGTCAGTGTGTGGTGTTGACAACTTGGATAGCGGAACGCGTCACTGAATAAATAAGCGAGCAATCTATCTACCAGAAGCTCCACCTGCGCCTACATTAAAGACACTCAGCAACGCAAAACATCCGTAGAGTAAACCGACGGGATATGCAACCAGCAGGTGCTGCTCGGACATGCGCAGCACGGCTACGAAAATGCCCGATGCAGAGAATGTGCACCATATGATAGAGAGCAAAGAGAGCAGGTAGCCGACAATCCCACTAAGTGCATATATCCAATTAGCGAATGCACGCGGAGCGATATAGAAGTACATACTCGAGCGTCACCACTACGCTTACTGCACCGACGCCGACCATTGGGAGTAAACAGTAACCCAAAACAGACACGACGCGGTAAATGTCGATGCCCTTGTCGGACATCAAGTTGAGGAGGGTGTATATCGAGACCGATCCCAACAAGCCGAAACCATAGATGTAGCCAAACTGCGGTTTTCCGGACTGTCGGGTTTTGTCAGTCAGTCGGTCGCTACCGTCGAACCAAAGGGCGACTGACCAGAAGCAGAAGCATTCCAAATAAAAAGAAGAAGAGGAGAGGACCTGCGAGGTCGGCGTCGTCCATGATGTGCTCGTCCACTTGCTGGAGCGGATTGAGGACGGTCAAAGATTTAGCTCGTATGTGCGAGAAGTTGATGCCCAGTTCTGCGGGCTTGGTTTGACACGGATACTCAAGGAAAGTTGCCTCGTCGCTCACCTTCTAGTAATGGAGGCTCGCCTTCGAACCCACCGGTGCCAAAGGCGGTCCACCAGCCGCCGGGCTGCTGAATGGTTCCGCCATATGCCTGAGCGACGCTTCCGGATGGCATTGAGGCTGACGTGCCCATATTGCCCTCTAGACTCGAACGCGAGCCAGGGTAGAACTGGCCCTGGTCAGAGCCTGCAGCGTAGAACTGGAGGGGTACACTTTGTTGGGCATGCACTGGGTAGTAAGGGCCGTGCGAGGAGGACGTGCCATAGTGGTTGTTTGAGTCCTGCCACATGACTTGCTGGGTGAGTCGGACGCGGTCGTGGTCGTGGTCGTGTCGTGGTCGAATGCGAGCTCGGCAGTTGCCGCAGCCCTCCTGTGTTTTTGTTCACGATGGCAGGTTCCCTCCCCGCCCTTGTTCCCTTCCTTCACTGACACCTCGGACAGCCGCAGGTACTTGGAATGTCATCGCAGGGCTCTTACACGGTCTGATCTACGAGTTGTAGAACGAATACATCGAGGAGCACATCAAACGTCATGGCAGACGACTAGATTACTACGAACGGAAGTGAGTATCTAGCAATGTTTCCGGCCAACCAGTCTTAATATCGACCCCTCCAGGCGTAAGAAGGATGCTCGTGCCGCTCACAAGGCGTCCGCAGTTGCCCAGAAGACGTTCGGTCTCAAGGCGAAAATCCTCCACGCGAAGCGCCATGCGGAAAAGGTTCAACTCAAAAAGACACTCAAAGCACACGACGAACGCAACGTCAAGCAGGCAGACTCTTCCGCCGTCCCAGATGGTGCCCTTCCTACTTACCTTCTGGACCGTGAGGGCCAAAAAGACGCCAAGGCGCTCTCATCGGCCATCAAACAAAAACGCAAAGACAAAGCCGCGAAATACTCTGTGCCACTACCAAAGGTTCGGGGCATTGCTGAAGATGAGATGTTCAAAGTCGTCAAGACCGGCAAGAGTAAGAGCAAAGCGTGGAAGCGGATGGTGACAAAAGCCACCTTCGTTGGCGAAGGTTTTACACGAAAACCCGTCAAGATGGAACGGTTCATCAGACCAATGGCTCTGCGATACAAAAAAGCTAATGTTACTCATCGTAAGCGTGTGCAGTGTTCGTCGGGTGTCGTTACTCAATCATTTCAATAGCCGACTTGAAAGCAACGTTCCAGCTGCAGATACTAAGTGTCAAGAAAAATCCCCAATCACCGATGTATACCCAACTCGGTGTTTTGACCAAGGGGACAGTGATCGAAGTCAACGTCTCAGAGTTGGGAATGGTTACGACTGGGGGCAAGGTCGTGTTTGGCAAGTACGCACAAGTAACCAACAATCCAGAGAACGATGGTTGTATCAATGCAGTACTTCGTCAGTTCTCCTGCTCCTCACCTATCTATGCCTCACTAATGTTCATTGGGCTACAGTGGTATAGAATCCCTCATATCGCTACGACATATTCGAGTATTTGGATTAGTATTCCCTCCTCAGATGTATCCTACCACTAGTAGAGGCTATGTACTGTAGTGAGTGTAATGTTGTTGGTGAGTGTTTGACAAGGACTTGAACTTGAGCCATGTCGACGCCAAACTCGCCCGCACCCAACTCGCACTCCGCCTCACCAGCACCACAGACAATCCGCCATGCCCTTACCCCGCAAGAGCGTCAGCGCTCGCAGCTGGAACGACTCCTCAAGGACCCTAGCAAACCAGCGTTTGTCCCGCCTCCGCTAAAGGAAAAGACGATACGTCCGGCACGAGAGATGATGAAGAACGTGCAAGGTTCGAGTGCTGGTGCAGGAAGTGGCGAATTCCACGTTTACAAGGCGGGCAGGAGACGAGAGTACGAGAGGCTCAAGATCATGGAGGAACAGGCCAAGAAAGTATGTACTATGCATCTCTCTGCGACGTCTTTTCCCACTAAATTCCAGCGCCACCTGATAGGAAGCAGACACGGCGGTGTTCGAGCGACGGCGTAGAGAGGCTGAGGACCTCGCGGAGGCAAAGACTGCAAAGAATCGCGCCAAAAGGCAGAAGAAGAAGGAGCGCGCAAAGGCCAAGTCGTCGGATAAGGCTGGTCCCAGCGAGGGACATGCTGGCACCTCTGACGCGCCATTGAAGAAACGCAGACTAGTCAACGGGAAGCAACTCGTGTTCAGGAAGCCCGGGGAGGAGACTGACGAGGACGAGGATGAGAATGGTCCCGAGGCTAGCGCTCAAGAGGAACGCGCCGCTGCTAATGGTGATGAGCCCGCCTCTCAGCCAGCTGAAACACTTCCCATAACAATGGAACAGAAGATCACCATTCACGAGGACGATTGACCGTCTTCGAGTCTAATTACCCTTTTGGTTTTCCTCGCAACTGTGGCTTCGATGGACATGTTCTGCTAAGGTGAAGGCCATGTAATTATTCATAACTGCATTCTGCATTCAACGAGTAGCGCAGCATCGTCCCTCAAGCAGCGTGCCTAGGAACGTGCCCTGTATCAATTGAGTTGAAGCAAAGGCTCTGTTCCCGAAGCGAGGACCACCCGAGAGGAGGCGGGTGGACGACGACGACGACGATCGTCGGGCTTCCTCCATTCATACCCTTCTTGGTGCTTTACCAGACCCCGGTCACATCATTGTTCATTAACGTGCGTCACAAGGCTGATCATCGATAACACGTTGTTCGCTACAACATCGACTATCCCTGAACCTGCTATTTAGCCTCGAACGAAATCAAGCAGTTACTTGTCCGTATTCCCCTTGAATGGATCTGTGACTTGCATGTGTATCAGTCTGTGAGGATTTGAATTCCCGAAGGACGTTGCGCCACCACACGTAAGACCTTTGATGGGGCTGTGAGACCTGACAAATCGACTTATCTTCTGCTCTAAAGTCCACTGTGGGGAGCACGTCTCAATACTTGTATCATGGGGAAACGCAGAGCTACAAAACCGACTAATACGCGGTTCGAGTCGCCAGTCGAAGATATGAGCGAGGAATGCGTCTCGGACGGCGACAGCGAAGACGCAGCATCTATACATAGCGACGCACTCGACGAGGTGTCGGATGACCGAAGGGAGACCAAGGTCCAGAAGAAACGCCGACGCGTCGCGTCCTCCTCGAAACGCGCGCAAAACCTCAAGCGTGAGCCGGCTGTGCGCCCTGACTCCAAGTCCAAGCGGGGCACTGCATCAGAAAAGGGGACTCCTGCTAGGAAGAAGCGTAAGGTGGTCGAGGATACTGCCGAGAACGAGCACGACAGCGACATCGAGCTCAAGGATGGCCAGGAGGTGGTCGGTAAAGTCGTCGAGGCGCCAACAACTGGATGGGGTGCATATATTGTTCCGTCGAGAATGCTCTTGACGACTCACAAGACACACGACAGCGCCTGAAGGTCAGATATCGCAGCACACGCTGGATTTTCTGACGAATCTGAAAGACCCAGCACGCAACGATCGTGTGTGGTGAGCATATACTCTCGTGACTTTTCTGCTCCACCGTGACTGTATTTGTGTAACCTACTAGGTTCAAACTTCATGGTATCGTACCTCACCGTTGCTTCCGCTATCATGTTTGTCACTCACAATGCTTGTTTCCAATCCAGAACTGGTCTATCGACGATGCGAGAAGGAATTCAAGAGTTTTATAGAGGCATTCACTACAATGCTGATTGAAGTAGACCCTCAGATTCCACCGTTGCCTCCTAAAGATGTGATTCATCGAATTTACCGTGATGTCCGTTTCACTACATCTGTACACGTCATCTCGCTGAGCGAGGTTTAGATTCGTTTCAGCAACGACAAGACACCCTACAAGACTGGATTTTCTGCAAGCTTCTCGAGAAGCGGCAGGAAAGGAATATTTGCTTTTTGTGAGTTTCTATGAGATGCTAGTTCGCCAGTTCGCCTGACGTCCACCTTTGAGATCATGTGTAAGTGTTGTTTTTGTGGATGTTCTGTCTTACCTGAGTCTATACAAAATCAGATCGAGTGAGTTTGTCTTCTTCCTTCATCAGTGGTCTCCATACTCACATATGCGGGTAGTCAAACCAGGAGACGAGAGTTTACTTGCTGCTGGGGCATGGTGTCCAGGCAAGAACGAACTTAACATGATAAGGTAGAGCTCCCGTGTTTCTCCTGACAGATCCATTGATAACCCCTGACGCCGTGTAAGGAACCACATAAAGCGCTCTTCGGACCGTCTTCGCGGGATCGTCTCGGAACCAGAGTTCGTGGCACATTTCGGCGAGCCCCGCCCCCACCCGAAGGGAAAGCGGCAGAATGTCTTTGGTGCTGAAGACGAACTTAAAACAGCGCCAAAGGGAGTGGACAAGAATCACAAGTACGCATCACCGACTTTCTACTCCTGATCAATTACCGATATCGGAATTCAGGGACATCGATCTTCTCAAGTGTCGCTCACTGGCGGTCTCGCGAAGGTAGGTTTTGGGCTGGTCTCCAGGCCGCCGGTCATGTTGATCCGCTTCGTGTCTCACTCAACAACAGGTTCACCGACGATCAGGTGCTCGCAGGGACGTTCGTCCAAGAGCTTGAAAAAGTCGCACGAATTCTCCGGCCATTTGTCCACTGGTGAGTAGGTACCTGTTGAACGTCATTTCTGAGAGCTCAGTTCATCTTTTGATTCAAAGTCTGAACGACATGATGACATTACCTGTGGAAAGTGCTTCCAGCGATGATGACGCGCATGAGTGAATTTGTAGTGGCTCGATAATCAAGCGTGGATACTCGAACGATCTACAAAGGTGTCGGTATATTAGAGTAATCCATCATGCGTTTCCTGGCAAAGTAGTATCTCGAGAATGGTGTTGCTAGCAGTCTCCAGGAGCACAGCTCACAAATACAGTAC
>JBBPJY010000001.1:55928-75507 GCA_038088975.1 Xerocomus cyaneibrunnescens
CTGTATGTCCACCTTATCTCTCGGGACGACAATGCGTGTGAAGGCGGAGGAGTGGACACTTAGCAAAAAGTTCCCACGGGTATTTTAATTATGAAAACCGTCCCTTGCAGAATCCTTGCTTGATGGTTGTTTGTTGTGGCGGTGCAGAGGTCCACTGATCGTATGCCGGTAAACGCCGAAGAGCTCCCACGATTATGGGGGTAGAGAAAGAAGCAAAGTAATTAATCTTACACTGGCACTTTTCCTTGCTGGCTGGCCCAGTCTGCTCGCCGTTCTGCCTCGGCTAACATTGTCGATGTCGGATACCCCATCATTTGTATGTGGGGAGTCGGATCTGCGCAACTGGGCAATTCGGACGCTGCTCATGAAAGCGACAAAGGCACGGGGGAGTCTGCTGACAAGGATGACATTGGCCTCTTTAACGCACTGAACATAATATGATCTATGAACACGGCATTTACGATCAAGTTTCATGGCATACTAGTATTCTCGACGGTCGTATATACGTTCATACAGGCGTACTTCATGTTCCCCCAAGCCGACAAAACCAGCTGTTTCCCGAGTAGCCCGAAACACGACAAACATTACACCCTAGCGAGATTTGCCTCGGATGTGGCACTTCGTTGGTTATCATTATCACTGGCCGCGGTTGCACGATGAAATCCGATCCCAAGTCACAAAGCTCGTTACTCTTTCTTAAGTTGGGCGATCGGGAGGCGGTATATGGGCAGAGTAAAGTATTGTCGTGTCCCTCCCCATCGGCTATGGTCACTTGGGTCGTCCAGGCCAACCTCGACGTCATGCCAATAGACCTCGGCTCCGATTCCAGACAGGTGGCAATCAGCCACGCGAGTGTAAATATCGTAAAAAAGTGCATCTAAATAATGACTCTGGTGAGCACCCATCTAGATCTGGGTGAGAGAGAAAGACTCGGGCGTACTCGTCGCAGCTAATCCATTGAAAAAGCTAAACCGAGCATCATGCCCGTCCAGAAGATCTGGTAGACGTTTGAAGAACTTGTGAAGTTCTGCAAATACAATGAGAGCCATATCTCGTCCAAGGACGCTAGGCTTACCGCCGTAGTGCTCCGCGAATGTGTCGGTGTAGACAACATCAAACTTGCCTAGCCCGGGGAACTCGTCGCTGGAGAGTATATCTTGCCACCTGCCTTTCAGAATCTTCACGTTATCCTTCTCGTGCCATCCGTGTTCTTCCATATGAGCAAGCACATCAGGGTGTGCCTCGACGATGACATGGAGGGAAGGAGGTTTTGAAAGGGATTGAAACATGGTGTCGATCTTGACCAGTCTCAGACGCAGAAACAAATAACAGAAATTGGATGCACGAACAATACCCAAACCAAATCCAATGTTGAGGACCTTTAGTCCAGTGTCTAGCTTTGGGTGGTTCGAGCAAAGTTCGTCGACTGTTTTGCGCACTGCACACTGTCGTATGCAGGCACGCCGTCTGGGAGACAGTCAGACTACTTACTGATTTCACTTTCCCATCCCATCATGACACCCACTTGTCCACCATCCCCGAGTTTCAGAAGGCATATTTCTTGACCATTGTCATCTTTGGTGTATTGTAGACGTGAAGCCAGGAAGATATCGGTTGATGCGACTGCAGATGTATCGTCTTGACGGATTACCGAGTAGGAGGGTGCTTCATCCAGTGACGATCTCGAAGAGACAAGAGTAAGAAGCAATTCTGTCAAAACTTCAACAAGGGTGAGAAAGGTTCAATGGGGTGTGAAGCACCTGCACGGATGCCAGCGTCACGGATGAGGGTATAACACTCGCTGTTGTTCATGGACAGGGCAATATCCCCAGCGGTATTTCCAAGATTGTCCACTGGTGGGCAGGCGATGTGAGGGCTGAAAGGGAGGAGATGCGGAGGACTCGCCTGCGTTCCACACTGCGCCTTCTTCCAGAAGGAGTTTCACAAGCTCGTCGTTGCCGACATACGCTGCGGCGTGCAATGGGGAAGTTCCTTCGTTGTCCTGGAACCAAAGTGGTGCACCTGCGTCGATGAGGTCGCGTACGTTTTCCAAGGGTTCTTTTTCGAGGATCGCCTGGATCAATGTAGTCCCAAGTTCTGTGAGGGCGTTTATTTCTTCCATGTCCTCGACATCTGGTGTTATCTGGACGTCATCTGTGTCGTGGGGGCTGTTCTCAGACATTGTGAACACTCCTATTGTCGCAGAACGGGACACAGTATTCATTGTCTTGTTCGACTGGTATTAATGTATACTCACTGGCGAGATCAGACGACTGATCGATGCGGGGTATTTTGGCGATTGCATTCGGGTGTATCAAGTTACATAATCAAGTGTCGGGCTTGATTAGCTACTGTCATGTCGGAATACTGGGTGTCGCACAAACGGTACCACTGCAAGTACTGTAACATCTACATCGCAGATGACAAGCCATCGCGACAACAGCACGAGAATGGGCTGCGACACAAAGGCAACGTGGAACGATTCGTGAGGGGATTATACAAGGAGGGAGAAAAGCGAGTGAGGGAGAGGGAGGAGGAGAAGGGGATCATGGCGAGCGTTGGGAAGGTGTGTCTGCTGTATCGTGGTTGGCACACGACTGAGGCTTGAGTACAGGCTGCAGAAGCGGCGTATGCGCTGGATGTCGCGTCTGGACGGGCAACAGCGAGCTCCTCGGGAGGGGCGAATCGACAGGCGAGCGAACCCGGAGCTGCACCCAAGCCGAAGCCCAAGCCGAAGACGGCGAAACCGACCGACTCATGGGCAAACTACAGCACGCCGGCGTCACTGGGATACAAAGACCCTGCTGCAGAAGAGGCGGAGCAAGGGATGCATGCGGGTACACCAGGGATATGGACAATGGTAACTAAGACTACAGAGGAGGAGGGGACCAAGGGAAGGGAGGAGAAGGAGGAGGAGAAAGGGGTAGGAGAGAAACGAGGGGCGGCGGAGGGGGACGAGGAGGACGTGCGGGCATTCAAGCTCCGGAAAAAGACGGTCGATATGGGACTCGGAGAGATCTACGACCCAGCCAACGCCGAACCGAGCGAACCAGTTCAGCCTGAATCGGGTTTGTTCCGGAAGCGGAAAGGCCGGCCTGGCAACACAGCCACAAAGCCTGTACATCCGTAATACAGTAGCTACAGCACTCGATGCGTGGCGGTGCTATGTCATCAGGCAGACGTTTCACTGACGACAATGTCGGCTAGCGCTGAGTCGAGCAACCAAAGTACGACCGAACCCTGCGACTCACTCGACAAGTCCGGCATGTCGCTGCCTGGGCCTGCTCCAAATGTAAAATACAGGCTGTACAAGAGGAGGTTCTCTGGCTTGTTCGGCTTCGTACGCCATCGAGCGCTGTTTCCTCTCTCTCCTTTCTCACTACGACCCAGGTCATCCTCGGCTTCGTCACTGGTATGCCGTGGGCTTGGTTCGGTCCCATTGCTCCAGAAGGTAGCTCCCCGATACTTTTTTTATCTCAAACACACCGACTCATGTTTCAGCTGCCGCCGAGTTTGGTATCACCGTGGACCAAGTCAATTGGCTTGGCAATGTCATGAATTGTGTATTCATACCCATTTCGCTCCTTGTTCCCCTATTCTCCTCTCGCTTCGGTATCGTTCGTTGTGTATGTTCGTTTCCCATCCTCCTCATCTACCCTCCCTCATCTCGTTCTAGGCTCAAATCGGTACTTTCCTGACCCTCATCTCCGGATGGGTTCGTTATGCTGGAACCTCTACCTCTCTTTCTCCCCAGTCTGCCTATGCCCTTCTCATGTTTGGCCAGGTAATCTCACCTCCCACTCACTCCCTGTTAATTCCGCTCATTGTCTTTATCTCAGATATTCTCCGGAGTTGCACAACCCGCCTTCCAGGTTCTCGGCCCCATTTATTCCGAAAAATGGTTTGATCTCAAGGGCCGCACTACCGCCACCATGCTCATCGCGATCGGTTCGTATATTTCCCTCCTTCCTGCCACTCTCATTCACCACCACCATGTTGTACAGCTAATCCAATAGGCAGTGCAATTGGCGAGCTGCTCGCACCCCTCGTCGGAACTCCCCGCCAATCTGTCAGTCACTACCATCACGCCCCCTTCCCGTCCTTCCGTCGACAATGCTCACCTTTCATTCACTCAGATCTTGGTTTTAGCAATCATCTCTACAGCCGTTATACCCGCTGTTCTCTTCATTGCTGATTCTCCCCCTACTCCCCCCAGTAAGCTCCGAATCCCTTCCCTGACTACATGAATTAACTCTCACCTTCACAGCGTATGCTGGTTCCAAACCTCCTCGATCTCTTACATCACTCTGCCGTGCCGTTTTGGGTTGGTCGGTTCCACCGGATGCATACATGACTTTCCATGAACGCCTTGACTTTGTCATCGTCACTGCCCTTTTTGGAGTATTCGTTGGCGCTACCAACGCTTTCAGTGTATTATCGGCCGAGTGGTTTGTCTGTACCATTTCCCTTTTCTCTGCATACTCGTGCAGCAGCTCTTAATCGCTCGCTTTCCAGGAACCCGAGGGATATTCGGACACCACTTCTGGAATAATTGGTGCAACCTTGCTACTTTCGGGCATCGTCGCTTCAATTGTCACTGCACCGTTGTTCGACCGAATCTTCACTCATAGGTTCGGCATCACTCTCAAGATTCTGGTTCCAGTCGTATCAGTTGGTTGGTTTTCCTTGATCTGGGCTGGTATGCTCCTTTTTTCCTACCTAGACACCAGTCTTGACCGTTCCAAGTTCGCCCGAATAACACCGCCGCTCTATTTGCCATTTTTGTCATCATCGGAATATGCTCCTTGATGACACTTCCCATTGGTCTGGAGCTGGGAGTCGAGCTGACAAGGAATGCAGATGCTAGCGCGGCCGTTCTATGGTGCAGGTGAGCATAGTATTTGCAACGCAGTTTAGCCGGACTCACGCAATGCAGTGGAAACTTGTTTGCTATCATCATCATCCTCGGTAGGTTTGCTCTCGTTCTTTTTGTTCTTGTGCTAATCAGTGCGCTGTATCCAGTGGAGGGTGCCCTTCGTGCCTCCTCAACTGCAAACCCGCCATACAATATGCACCGTGCCCTTATCTTCCATGGGACAATTGTCATGGTTTTTGGAACGCTTGTGTTCCTTCTACGTGCGCGACAAGCTCGCCGAGAGCTGGACGAGAGTATGGCAGCAGAAAACTCGGTCACTATGGTTTCCAGTCTCGATACCCCCGGGAAACTTGTCGGGACGACGGAAAAGCTCGAGATGGTGAAGGATCCTTCATGATGATCGATTTAAACAAAATGCCAAATGCAAGTGATAGATGGGAAGGAAGGGCAGACATCCACAGATGACGGTGACCTCTGAACCTGCTTCTTTCTAGGCATGCTCCGTTTTCTTTCTTGTGACTCGTAGGCTTATTGACATTATACCGTACTTACCCACATATTCCATGCTTCATATTTATTTAACTGTACATGTGGTACTGCATACTTACATTGGCTTAGTCTGCCAAGAAAAGAGAGCTTGTCGGGACAGCAGATAAGTTCGACATCTCGTGATGGTCGGTCTGGACAAGGTACTAGGCACAAGGAATAGAAGGGGAAGGCAGATGTCTATCGCGCTCCGATGCTACGTACTTATTTTAACCTTGCTGTAAGTCCCACGTAGATGCTACTGTTCTTCATTGCTCGCTCGCCTTCTTGAACCCCTGGAAATACTTTTCCCTGAAATCCTTGTGCGCTGGAGCACGTAAACTTCCTACATCGTCCACGTCAGCAGAATCGAACGTAGGCGGTAGATAACACTCTGTCGTCGTCTTGCGGATCGTGATGAGCTACGAGTATCGGATCAGTCCGAGCGACCTCTCGAGGTCGTTCACTGCACCCACCCGTCTACCCCAACTTCCGAATCCTTGCACGGAGTTCGCCACGAGTTCCATCCCTTCGCAGAGTGCGGCCTGGACGTCCACCTCCTCGTACGTCTCCGTCACCGTTGGAAGGAAAAACACGAGTAATCCGCGGGGTTTGAGTTGGTAGCGAGCAAAGAGAATCAGATCGGCAATCAGTACAGAGAGCTCGTAGGGCTTCGTGGGTGGAATGTACGGTTCCTTTGGGTCCCTGAAACACGTGCACGCGAACGTCGATAGGAGTATCCGTGAGCAGATCTGGAACGACGCACGGCCGAGGCACCTGTGGAGGTGGCCTGTCATCACGAAGTTTTTTGCGTCCGAGGCGCTTTGCGCCAGCCCGTACGCCGTCTGTTTCGCGCGTCAGATTCTGGCTCGTTCCACGCGATGATGGGAACGTACACGGTGGGTCGGTGATGATGGCATCAAAAAGTCCGCCACATCGCCAGGGATGATGCGTGACATCAAACGTGCAGAGGTCTATGATCTGCTGTGCCACTCCGTATTGAGCAGCCGCACGGATGATACCCGGGGTGTCAGCTGCGGGACAAGGTTTGTCAGGACTTGGAATCCGTGTGGACAAGGGCCAGGAAGCAACCTTTTCCACGAATTTGCCGACCGTCAATGTCAGACCCGTACACGTGTGCTCCGAAGTATGCTGTCGTCTGGTCATGATGCAGAGTCATACGCGCGCGTGCATGTATGCATCAAGTACGCACGTAGGCCATGCTCCCGGTTCCAATAAATGGGTCATATACGAGCTTTCCTGGTGAGGCCTGCCACAGCGTGAGTTACTACCGACCTATTGATATGACAAGAGACGGTGCACCTGCGTCTGATTGGCCATCAGCAAAGATATCTCCGCTTCCATGCTCGTGTTCCCAAAATATGCACGCTTCTTCACGTCAAACATTCTGATGAGGGACCGCGCAGTGCCCTCCGCGACCTGCCAAACGTGGTGCGGGACGGACGAGGTAATAGTCAAATGAAACGTACCAACCTGCCAAAATATACTTGCTTGAATTCACCATCTACGTTTCTGGATCCGTCAGGTTGGTGGTCGTCCCCGTCTGGAGCCAAGGCGCAGGAGGTATCAGCCACGACCAAGCCCCCTTTTTTCTGCGCCGCACGACACGCACATTCTTCGAACACTCCAAGCGTAATCTCTGGGTCTTTCATCTCGATCTTTCCCAAAAAGTTCATGTAGGAAAAGCTTTCGATCACGTTGCGCTGCCAACGTTGAGAGAGCCCGTGATTGTATCCAACGACGGTGAATTTGAAGGAGGTATCCGGTATATAGCGGTCCCAGAGAGATTGGACGCGTTTGTTTGCCTCGTGTAGCTCGTCATAAGTCGACCCCTGCGCGTAGAATTCGTAGATCGACCTGGCGAAGGTGAAAGTGGGTCAGCGACACGCCGGGGCGGTTGTGGACTTTAGGCGTACTTGATCAAGATGCATCTGTTTGCCAGAAGCCTTGCATGTTCGTCTTCTTCTAGTCTGAGAAGCATGAATGGTCGCCTGATGGCATTGGCGAGGTCTTCGGTAGTACTGTAGCGGTCGAAGCCGATCTGAAAACCATGGAGCTCTGCTATCGACCGGAGCTCTGGCACGCGGAATTCCTCGTGTGCCTGTGCGAAGACGAAGAGATAGTCGCGAGACGCCATCTCGACGAGGTTTTTGATCGCGATGCGCAATGTCCACCCCGAGTCTGGGACACGTCGTGCACGCCGTAGTGAGCTCTATCGACGAGGACAGCCGTAGGTCCGCGACCTTTATCAGATGCCGGTGCTGATACTTGGGGCAGTCGAGGAAGGAATCGACAAGCTTCATGCGCTGTTCCCGGACACGACAGTCTTGGCTGCGCTTGACCTCATCGACCGCGAGAGCGGTATGCGCCGCCTTTGCCTTCGTACGCGTTCGCCACTCATGTCGCTCTGCAGTGCTCAAGTACCGGACGCCGTGGGGGAGGTGCTACTACGAAGTCCTTGGGTCCACCGCGACGTACAGTGTCTTTCCCAGCCTGGGCTGGTCACCGCACATGTCTTGCTACTGCACCTGCCCCGCTTTCGCGTTTGCGGTCCTGATGAGTGAATCCCATTTGATGGTAGGCTCGCGTGTTTTGCACCACACGTCCGAGTCCACATGGCTGAGTTCCGCCGCCAGTGCAAACATGTCCTTGCTGTCCGTCTCGCAGAGCAACTCTCGAAGTGCGTCGAACACCCCATCGCCGACAACGATCTCGCTATGAGGCTCACGTCCCACGTTCAATAACGAGAACATCCCTAGAAGACGCAAAGCACGGATATAAGCATAAAAAACTAAGTCTACACCGAACCCGAGCACTCTAATTATTAACAAAAAATGGAGAGTATAACGTACTTAACCCTGGATCATCCCCAGAACGCATTACGGTATGGCATCGCAATAATAAGAGCAAACTTTCTACTACCTCCTAACTGGGCGGGTATCTTCCACCTCTTCGTCCCTCTTGATCCTCCCTGCGAGCAGTGTTGCATATTGTTCCAACTCCTTGACCAGAGTCACAACCTCGCCTTTGGTCGGGGTTACGCTCGCCTCCATATCATCGTCCTCTGGTTCGTCATCGGAACACTCATGGTCTGTCACATCTTCCGTGTCTACATCCGAATCCAAGGACCGCGTGCGGGATCCAGAAGGGGCATTGACACTGTTGTTAGACATCTGTTCTGAAGTGTCTTCAAGGCCAGCCTTGAAGTGGACCCAAGACGCTAGCTTCATGATTTCCTCGGGCTCCCAGAATCCCCACCACTGTTCGTCGTCGTCATCTTCCTCGCCTTCCTCGCCATCGTCTTCGTCAACGATAGTACGCTCTGCGAGCTGAGGTTTCTTCCCCCAGACGGCAACAAACCAAGACCACTGCCTGAGAGCGCTACGGTCTTCCTCGGACGGTACCAAAGGCTTGCGACGGAATTTCGATTTGTGGGTACGCCCCTGAGAGTATGACTGAAGCAGGTCTAGAGCATCTTCGCGTTCGTTCATTCCTGGAGTAAGGGCCCAGTACGTGCGACCTTCTATATCTCTTCCCAGCGGCGAAATTCGAGGAATATTGGCATATGACGCCACTTTCAGCGCATCGTCGATAGCTGCCACAATGCGCTTGTGGTACTCTATCCTCGACCTGTCAAGCTAATAACTTGTATTAATGTGATACTCCAGTGGAAGGAATATGCAATTACCCGTCTCCCCTTTTCATGCTCCTTTTCCTGCTCGAATCGCTCATTCTCGATGCGGTGTGCCTCTCGCGCTTCCTTTACCCGTTCCTTAGACTCCTGTGTTCCCGCTTCGAGTTCTTGTTTCACTGTTTCAGACTCAACAGCTGCATTGACGAGCGCGGAGATTACAGACACAAGCTGAGCCGTGCGAACAACATTGATACTCCCGATGTTGGACTGATTAGCTCCACTACGCGTCCGGATGATAGAAATAGACTCAGGAGGAGGCAAAGGGTCTGAGAAAGAAAGGGGAAAACTGGTGGAAGCGGCGCGAGAAGATGTGGATATGCTCTCTTGCCAGTCACGGAGAGTTGCAAGAGCAGCCCATATCTTGTTGAGGTGTGCGCCACTTTCTCGGATTGACTTGATGGTTGCCTTCAGGTGCTAAAGTTGGTCAGATCGGTGATGGTGCATGCGCGTACAATGGGGTCAACCTTTTCGCGATCTCTTTTGGGATCCATCATATTCAATAGACCGAGAAGAAGTGATTTGACACATGCTTCACTGACCCACGGAACTAGATCGTCGTCCTCATCCTCGAGATTGCGAGCTCGTGAGAACCTTATTTCATCCAGTTCATCCAGATGGCTACGAGAGAGCTCCAGGACAGAGGAGAATCGCAAAGCAAACTCGCGGATATTGATGCGCTCTTCGGCCTCAGCTCGTGATAAAGTGATACCCACGGATGTCCAGATAGGCTTTGCGAGCAATTGCCGTTTCGGGGGAGCCTTTGCTTTGGTCTTCGGTGGAGGCTTGGTTTTGGATTCCGTCGCCAACTTGGAAAGATGGGCAGTTTGTTTGGCGCCACCTCTGGCCGGCACTGAGAGGGATCTGTTGTTACCGGTGTTCTTCGAGGCAACTCCATGCACTGTCTGTTGTTGCGCAGTCTTCTTCTCACCCGGCTTATGTGCCATCAGACCCTGTACATGGCATCAGGTGCACTGTCGACCATGATTTAGTAAACTCACGGCTGCTTTGGGGTCTCGGCGTAGCACATCGGCAGCCGAGGTGAGACCAGATTGGCGTGCAGCATTGGCAAGATTGCTGAAAATGTGAATCAGTTTGAATTTCGCGTACAAGTATGCCCACGAACCCTGTCGGTTGCAAGCCCTTTGCCTTTCGGCAGGCAACGCAATTGCAGACATCATCACATCGTGGGCACCTGATGGCAATTCATCGATCTGCGACATCCGGCAGGATGGGATGGAATAGTTACCTGAAGTGATAACCCTCTCCATGGACATGGTTAGCGTGGCTCGTTTCACTATCGGCGAGGATATCTTCGAGGAGAACACCGTAGCGATTCTTGAGACAAGGTTTACAGTACTTGGCGTTGCACCTGCGACCCTTACGGGCTTTCGCGGTGCAACGGATACAAACTGAGCGTGATTGAGTGCATGGCCCGCGGCAGGAAGGGATAGGACGGACCTGTAGCGTCGCGTTTCTTGTTGCACTGATGGCAGTAGACGAAACCGTTGGGATACTCGTCGGTCGCGTTTGCGAGGGGCCCTGGGATGGCCACCTTTGGTTGTTTGAGCCTCTTAGATGCTGGCTGGTCAGCGACGGCGACGTCAGCGTCAAGCTTACGCTTGTTGTGGGTGGATTCGTGTGGTGTGCTGGAGTTCATCTGAGGGGCAGATGAACGAGACAACGCGTTTTCTTTGTGGCCCGCTGATGACACGTGCGGGAGATGCTTGAGAGGGGTGCGCGACGATGGCAGCTCGACAAACACCTTGGACAATGTCACTCTACGCGCCATGCCACCCATCGTCAACGCCGTTTAGGTCGCTGTGCTCGTCGTGGTCGACGTTGTCCACGACGCGTCCAAAGCCGAGTCTGCCACCGGGTCCCGTTTCATTGCGCGATCACGTGATCATTTTCAGTCCAAGCCTACCCTGAACAGAAAATCTTTGTAGCGTGAGTGGCCGAGCATTAGAAACCATCTTCCATGTCTCACGCAGACCATACAAGAGACCCTTGGTAATGACCCGCTCTCCCTCAAAAACATTACTGACCATCACCACAGCCCATGGGTAATCCTCAATGACTTTGGAGGTGCCTTTGCAATGGGTGCCGTCGGTGGTGCCATATGGCACGGCGTAAAGGGCGCTCGAAATTCTCCACGAGTATGCCTTCCAGTCCTTCTTCGTCGCTCTCTAACCCTTTTTGACAGGGCGAGCGTCTTGTTGGTGCCATATCGACAATAAAAGCACGGGCGCCTGTGACTGGGGGTAACTTTGGTGTCTGGGGTGGCATGTTTTCAACCTTCGACTGTGCAGTTAAAGGCTGGCGGCAAAAGGAGGATGCCTGGAATGCCATCATATCCGGTTTCATGACCGGCGGTTGCTTAGCTGCTCGCAGTGAGTCCCTCCGTCTTATGCCTGCCTGTGTTTTCCCGGAACATCATCGTGTGCGTCATTCGCTCATACATCACCAGGTGGTCCAAAATCCGCTCTAGGATCGGCCATTACTTGTGCCATCCTCCTTGGTGTCTTTGAGGGTGTCGGAGTCCTACTTTCCCGTGTCGTCAGTGAGGGGGCGCGACCACAACTACCTCCACGTACGTCTTTCTTTTCCCTTTTTAACATCCCACCAACACAGCTCCCTAGTACCCGAAAACATGGCGCCACAGCCATCACCCGCCAGCCACTAGACGTTATATACATTATCTTGCTTTACTACCCATCTCAATGTATAATCGCCATTCAATGCATGGATGCTTCGGCCAATGGCAAGGCACGTATATTATCTGCCAACTCGAGAACTCCATGAGCTGCGAAGGGTCTTTGGCCTCATGTACTGGTTTGCAGATTTCTGGCTCCCTGGCCTCCTGCAAGGTTGAGTGTTAGACTGGTGGTGGTGATATTATACTGTCTTAGTCGAGATCGCAACTGAAACCCCTATCAGCAGGTTTGTTTCTCCCGTTGACGTTATTCGAACCGTCCTTTTCCTAGTACCGCAGTAAGTTCGCAGAGCTCATGTCAAGTTTAAGCGACGCAATGTTGACCGTCCTCCCGATATCTTCTTCGATATCGAGATCGAGCACACCCGAGCCTTCCTATATACCTTCAAATGAGTTGCATGCACTCTCAACTTCCAAGTCAGGCGTCGGAGGCCCTCGGGAAATGGACACCGCTCATAGTACAGGACGGCATATCGGAGCATATACCACTTCTACCCTCAACCAGGCATTCGAGTGTTTGGGCGAACGTGGAGAGCTTGCGGCCCGCAGGCCTCGCCTGTCGATCGAGCAAGTCCTGAGCCCTGGTCATACCTTGGCGCTGCATCGTCAGTCGACAAAGCAGCTCATACACCGGTTCGAATCCATGACGGACGGGGCGAGCTTGATTCAAATTCAGGTTAACAGATCTTCTGGTTCCGTTCGCGCATCCTCGGATACCGACCGGCGTGATATGCACGGTCCTTCTCTCATCGTTGCTCCCCAAAAGAGCAAAAGACGATCTTTGAGCAACTCCTTGCGAAACTTCATGTCTGTCTTCAAAAAGAAGAAGGACAAGGAGTCAGATGACGATGACTGTGTTCTACCGTATTATGCCCCTCAGCTAAATGTCCCCGTTCCGCGAAAGCCCGCAACTCTCCCTAGATCCCAAGTAGTCTCGCTTCTTTCGGGGAAGGGAATAGCTCCGCCTTCCAACGAAACCGGGCTTTTGCTCTGCGGTTCTCTACTTTACCTCTCACGGTCGCCGTCTCATCTTCCCGTCTGGACGTCATGTAGTGTGGCATTATACGACTTCCATCTGATACTTACTTGGTTTCCCATGCACGACACCCCTTCCACCCACATCATTCAGTTAGACGGGTTTATGGATGTACATTCTCTCAATGAGCGGCCCCGACCAGACACTGAAGGTGATCTGAAGACTTTTGAGTTGACCTTTGAGGGTCGACCGAAAGAAACATTTGCTGCAGTTTCTAGTCAGGACCGTGCGCGATGGGTTGGTGCGATCTGGTGAGATCCATCGCTTGTTTTTCCTTCCTAATTCTTACTTCGACGTAGGGATGCTGTCCTCAGTTCGCAAGACGAAAGCAAAACTGTGCATACATCAAAGCGTAGGGAGACCCTTACTATCAGAACGGACGTTACCCCTGAGTACAAAGAAATAGGGCAACGCCTACGATCCCTTTCACCCTCCGAAGAGGCGTGTTCTGAATATACATCTTCTAGCGCGCCGAAAACCCCTTTGGTTCAGCCTGCTCTTCAGCAGACGCCTCCGCCCACACCAGTTGCCAAGTCACCACGTCACACACTTTCTCCACTGTCTGTCTCTCCGCCTCATCCTCCATCTCAATTCTCCAACCTTTACTCTCGGTCCCAAAGCCCCTCTATCGCCAACCTTGGATCGCTGTCCGTGGTCACGCAACGCCTTGCCCAAATCGAGCGTTCGGAAGTGGCAAGCCCAGCGTCCAGTGCTATCAGTTCATCGAGCGTTGGCACCGCCCTTCGCCGTGCGCAAGCCACCCAGCCAACTCACCAAGGACGTCCATTTTCAGTAATTGAGAAGCTACAGGGAGAGAATGCGAACAAAGTCGTGGAGACGCCTTCGACAGACGCTTCGATCGTGATCCCACTTCCCAACCCACCGCTTGCTGATACCGTTTCCGTGCGGAGCGCGTTTAGGAGGAATCGTGCAGAACGTTCATCGACACCTGCACCGACACCGCCAAGTTCGCTTACGAAGGTATCCTCGTCGCTCGCCACACCGGTGACTACCTTATGGGCCCAGCTTTCAGAGCCTGCGATTCGAGAGCACGTCGAGAACCCACCAACGTCCCTGCCTGCTGTTGGCGTGGCGCCGCAGTTGGCGCCCCTGGCAGAGCTCATCAAGGATACTGCTGCAAAGCACTATGACCAAACAGCGGGGCTGGGCGAACAGATCATTGCTCTCCAACGAGACATACATATTCTCCCCAAAGAAATACATGTTTTGCTGGGGAAAGCGGTGGTTGCGACGACTAAACGGACATCAGATTCAAGCGGCCACACCGATAATGTGAGTTTGCAAAAAGTCCTGACGAGCCTTGAAGGGTTGGGGAAGCAGATCCGAGCGAGTTCGGAGCACCCGCAGATTGATTTATTAGTAAAGACGTTCGAGGACTTGCAGACTCGGCTTGCAACACTGGTGCCAGTTCTCATGGAGAAGCTAGTGTCTATCGAAGAAGGCCAGACGCAACTGCAGCTTCAGGCTACACGAGAGGCCAAGGAGGCCACGAGGGACATCCCACGCTCACCTCGCCCTTCGTCGCCGACTGAGAGGCAGAGTCGGTCCCGGAACGAGTCCCACCACTCTGTGGTTGACTTATCAGACATACGCTTGAAGCTTGACGAACTTGCATCCCTGTACAAAGCCACGGTTCCCAGAGGAAACATACCTTCGTCGCAAACTGTGGATGCTGATTCAGAGAAGGTCTGCTAATTCCACTGGTGTGCTTTAAGCTTACTTTTACCTCATCTCCCATAGATTCAAACAATCTTGGATCATCTTAAGTTTGATGAAGAACAGCGGAAGCTCCAGTCCGACCAACAAGCTGACAGCGTTCGTTACCTTAATGAATTGAATTCTGTATGTATCAGTCTCGACTCCCTGCCCCCCTGTGACCTATTGAATCGTTTGCGACCTATACAGTGGCTCGAGTCATTCGTGAACGGTGGTACTGTTCATATCCAATCGGTAGCTGCAAACGTCGAACAGCTCTGCGCTCATCTTGGCGTCTTCTCAGAAAATGACACTGCTGATGGCCAGCCCTCCGGTCAAGGATTGCTCAGTGAGATCAGACATCTCATCTCATCCATTCAGACCAAAGCCTTGGGTGAAGGCCAGCTCCAGGCGTCTGTCTGCGAACTAATGGATGCGATCGGAGAACAGATAAAGAATAGCGCCGAACAACGGACTACGCTCGGTATGATTTTCGAGGCACTATTCTTAGTCATCCGTGTTGATTTTGGAGCTGTAGTGACAGATTCCGTACTCGAGATCATCGATCGGCAGCGATATGAACAAGAACAGATGCTCCGCGCCCTCTCAACAGGTAGGCGGTTGGTGCTTAATTTAAGACGCTCTCATCGTTTCGACATCTTCCGGCAGAGCTTACGAACGAGATTCGCGGCGAAAGACTACGATTTGTGGAAGCCATGAAGGAGGCTACGGCTATCAATGTCCAAGGTAAACTGAATAGTGGAAAGCGGTGAGCGCGTCGCTGACACGACACAGCGCATGTCGAGCATTTCAAAGCAGAACTGAGCCGAGAGGTGGCTGCGATGACGCAAGATGTTGGAAGACTCCACCAGGAAAAACAAGCGATCGAGCAGCAAATCGCGGATTTGTTTGCGTTCTATTCAAAACAAAAACAAGAGGCAGAGGTCCGTCTAGTCCTATGCCGAACCTCATGGTCCAGTTGTGACTTCAAGTAACATCGTTTGATCCACAGAATAACACACGACGCAATGTACCTCCAAGGTCAGCAGGCTTTAGTAATTTGCAGAATTTACCCGCGTCGACAGCGAGGCGGCCGCGGCGACCTCTGCCCCATCCCGTTTTCCAGAGGAAGGGTTGATGAGGGGTATAAAGCGGAAAATCCGAGGGCCGAGGGGAGAGATAAGTGGTGTTGTATTACTTTGAGCCAGATACGCTTACATCTAGTCAATGGCCCAAACTTGGGGAACTCTGTTACTTCAACGAGCGTGATGTTATCGGCGTGAGAGAGAGGAAGTTCCTTGCATCTTCCCAATCCATCCTTTCTCGCTCTTTCCCCAGTAGTGCACCTCTACGCACCTCCTCCGCATCGATGACGTTCCAATCGTGGTACTGGGTAACCAACCCGTCTATTATTCCTTGTTTGATCTCCTCTGGCGGATCCTCGGGGTGAGAGGCAAAGTTTGGCATGAGAGCCTTAGTCACTGCCTCACTCCCATGTTCTCCGCTTGGAGTCATCTCCATAGTCGCGTTCTCGGTGCCGGGGGCCACAATGTCAGATAGAACTGTATCAGCAACTGCGTATGCATCCATCATTGTCGTAGCTAACACGCCTTTGGCGCCATTAGCACTCCATCCAGAGGCATACACGTTTTTCAGGGGAACACCGGACTCGGAAAGAATGCGGCCTCTGTGTGCCCGGAGGTGGTGGGACGAGGCGTCAAAGAAAGCAGCTGTAGGGTCCACATGAAAGCCAAGCGAGGTGACGACCAAGGAAGTAGCGAGCGTGGAAGTCTGATCGGTCAAGATTGCACGGCCAGTCGAAGGGTCCATCACGGTGTGTGCGATGGTGAGCTCAGCCTCGTCAGCGGAAGAACAGGACGGTGTAAGCGCAGTAGGCGCGCAATAGAAATCGAGAGACCAAGTCTTTTGAGTGCTTCCGAACCGGCTCCGTGAGCCGCCCCGAAGAAGTTCCAAGGTACGGCGCTGTTGGCGGGACATGGTTGTTCCCTCCGGAAATGTAAGGAGCAAGGGGTCCAGAGGGACCATAGAAGCATCTGGGAGGTGCATCATTTCGCGTAGTTCCTTGTTGGTGAAAGCTGCTTCCAATGGGCCACGTCTGCCGATGATGGAGATATGCCGGAGAGTGGAACGGGAGAGGACATCGAGAACATGTTCGGGGACATCGTATTTCCTGAGGCCAGAGGGTGGTGTGAGAAGCATACGAGCAATATCGAGGGAGACGTTCCCATTGCCTATGAGAGTGAGGTGGGTAATCTCGTCGAGGGCAGGTGGGGGTGGGTTGGAGGGATGTCGGGTGTACCAATGGACGAGGGAGAGCGCGGGAATGCAATGCGAGGATGGGGGTATGGCCGGGTGGAGAGTCGGGAGAGTGCATCCGGTTGCAAACAGGATATGTGTGTAGTTCTGGAGGAGAGAGGGGAGGGGAAGGGGGATCGTGTGCGGGATGGAGGCCGGGGACGCGTTGCCGACGTGGACGTTGCCAAAGAAGCGGAAACGCGGGTCGGCAGCCGTCTGGTCGAACTTGTTCGTACAGTTCTTTGACGCTGTGAGTGGCGGGCGACGGAGACGACGACGCGCACGTACCTTGACCTCTGGGTGGTCTGGCGCGACACCGTAGCGGACGAGGCCATGTGGGGCCCAGAGGCGGTCGAATAGGTGCACTCGCAATGATGGCGAGGACGGGTCAGTGTGGGACACGAGCGACAGCAACCGCGAGGCCACGTAGAACGCAGACGGCCCACCGCCGACGATGGCGAGCTTGACCGGCGGTGGCATGCTCAAAAGTGGGACTTTGATACGGCGTCCACTAATGCAGGCGACGCTCAGCGCCACTGCACTCAAACGTACGTCCTCGACGCATTCTCTGCTCACAATACGGGCTCATTCAGCGAGAAGCGTTCATCAGGGCCCTGTCGTGTCTCTCGCGTTACGGCGACGACCTCGTCATATATGGAGACGATCAACACTTCACACTGAGCACAACAAACTCCTCGCTCTCTGCTTATTGTCGCTTCAGGTATGGCAGATTGTTCTTCTCGCGATATCGCGTAGGTGGTGGTGTGGATGGGGCTGGCCCGCCATCTGGCAGCCCCAGTGATTCCCCGGATGTCAAAGGACAGCTGCTCGCAAAGGTGCGTTTCATGTACATTCAGGTCCATGTATGCGTTGATCCGGTGCCCGTAGACACTGCTGTCGATATTCAAGCACAGGACCATCGAGAAGACGGTCGAACGGTGCGAGCTGGTTGTTATAGAAGGCTCGTACGGCGATCAGTCCCAGGAAGAGGAAGACACGCTGGAAAGCAGGCTCATTGTACGCTTACACTGCAAGCACGGTAAGCTCCATTTCCTATCACCGCTAACGTGCGATGTACCATATATTCTGCTAGGTATCATAAAAACCCATCGTCTACCGCTTCTTATACCTACGTCTCTCCTCTCGCCCGGTGTCCCAGAATCTGACAACGAGTCACGGCTCACCATCGGCCCAAGAGCTATCAAAGACATCACCGAGCACTTCCCCAGTGGTCGTGGCATGAAAAATGATCCCCAACTTGTGTGGACCTTTGGAGATACAGACGTTGATGTGAAGAGTCTCGAGTCATCTATTGATACAAAAGGTCAGCGTCATCCGTAGGTTGCATCCCAAGTGTCCGTAATCCGCTCCCAGGCAGGGCACAGCTAGCTACAGAACTCACCATCAGTGCCGACGAGTTTGATGTGTACGAAATAGCCGAGCCACCTATCACCATTGCCTTCCACCTGCGAGAGTTCAATGTCTGTCCTGCTACTTCCCTGCATTATCGTCGAGGTTGACTCAAACATTTATATTAGGCTACGATAGCCTTCGCTGAATCCATGGCTTCAGCACTAGAGCTTCGTTTTACGGACCCCGCTGCGCCACTCTTCATCGACATTGAAGGCGACGAATCTGATGGTCTTTTTGTAATATCCACGTCACAATTCCAAGGAACGTCATCCAACTCAAACCCAAATACGCGAAGTTCATCTACACCCAACCCACGGCCACTGGACGGACAGAAAAGACTGCACTCAGATAGTGAGGCGCCGGCATCCTCGGATGCACAGGAATCAGGCAGGGGAAGAAGTGACACGCCACGCGTGGAGAAGGTCAAGAGATCGATGAAGGCAGTGCAAAGGACTGAAGTTTCCAGCACGGTAGGTTTGACCAGAGAAAACTCGACAGCGATAAAAGACGAACACATGATGCCACCGCCATTGTTCATCCCTAATCGTAATAGAGCGCGAGAAGGTTACTCCCCGGTTTTTCATGCTTCACAAGACGGAAATTTTGGCCCCATGGACGTGGATCTAGGCCCTGTCGGCGACGAGGCAGGTGTCATCGATGGAAATACCGAAGATAATAACACTGGAGGCGGTGATAGTGTTTTTTCTTCTCACTCGCGCGATCCCCTCTTCTATCCACAGTCGTCACAAATTGTTCCGCCCCCCTTCCTCTCGATATGCGAGCGACCCACGCAGACTCAACGCTCCAAAGCCCCACTCTTCTTGCCATCTTCGCAACCCTCCCAACAAAATGACAAAGCGATTAGAGAGTCGGGACTGGGTTTAGAATATATGAATCGAGAAGAAGTAGAGGCCATGCTAGACGGCGACGGGGAAGAAGTTGAGCTTGACATCACGAAAAATCTGGAATTAAGGTCCGGTTTCTCGAATGAAGGTGATGGTAAAGAGAGTTTGGACCTCTTTGAGGATGAATTTGGACCCACACAAGACGGAGAGAAGGATGACAGGAAGGTGAGCTGGTTTTGGCTATACCACCGTATTCTGCGTGTATTCAAGATGGATGAATTTTCAGGCATTCCAGCCATTGTTTGAAGATTGAGAACAAGCTCGTAAGCTCGTTCTGTTCGCTAGTATTTGAGTACAGTAGAAGCGCGCCCGTGGTAAATTATTCAGTAGACGAATTAGTAGGCCTAGTAACTGCCAAGCCATA
>JBBPJY010000001.1:81491-96686 GCA_038088975.1 Xerocomus cyaneibrunnescens
CCTTTGCTCGCAGTTATACATCCGAGGAGGAAATGCAGCACGCATACTCAGAGTGCCATACACGAAGTGCGAAGAGAGTCTTAAAGGCACTCCTTGCAAACGGAGGTACGTATCGACGATCTTCATCACCATAGAGGCTCCATCCTAAACGAGACCGTGTTTTAGGCGTCTTTATAAAGTTGGGACAACACATGGCTTCGCTGTACGTCACAACTGCTGTCTGGATAGGTATAATACTACCCTGTGCGGTCTACAGAGCAGTTCTGCCCCCAGAATGGACAAGCGCAATGCGACCTTTGCAGGACAAATGCGACCCAACACCATATGAAGATGTTAAAGCGCTCTTCCTATCCGATATAGGAAAGCCCATCCAGGAACTCTTCGAGGATTTTGACCCTGTTCCTATTGGCGTCGCAAGTTTAGCCCAAGTTCATGTCGGTACGCATAAGGAGTCGGGAAAGAAGGCTGCCGTGAAAGTGGGTCGGTGTTTGGGATAGGTATTGGGCTGAAGATTGATGGATATGAAACAGCTGCAGCACCCGCACCTCGCAGAGTTTTGTGATATTGATATGGAGGTGGTCGAGGTCGCGCTTGGTGTGTCCATCTTCTTCACTCTTTGCAATTTCGCGATGACCTCTAAGCGACACGCTCGTCTCTAGGATGGATCAAATATTGGTTCCCCGAGTTTGAATTTACATGGTTTGGCGAGGAAATGCGTGAAAACCTTCCAAAGGAAATGAACTTCGCTCATGAAGCGTCAAATGCTCGGCGTGCCATGGCTGACTTTGAACATGTCTCTACATCACTTTATATCCCCGAAGTGATCTCAGCCACGAAACGAGTGTTGATCATGGAGTTTATCCAGGGTGCGCGGGTCGATGATTTGGGCTACCTGGCAGAACAGGGGATCGACAGGAACAAGGTGGCACTGGAACTTACGAGGGTGTTTAGCCAGATGGTGTTCTTGAGTGGCTATTTCCATGCTGTGAGGGACAGGTCTTGATTGCGTGACACGTTGCTCATATTGCTTTAGGATCCCCATCCAGGTAATCCGTCATTGCAATAATCCTACTAATTGGTAATGATTTGATCGTTTTTCACTGTCAGGTAATCTATTGATTAGGCGTGCCCCACCCAACTCACGGTCACCATACAATTTCGAGATCGTGCTTCTAGATCACGGGCTGTATTTTGACCTCGATCCGGAACTGCGCATTAATTACAGCAAACTCTGGTTGTCTCTCATCGAGAGGGCATCACCAGAGACGCGAGCTGCGCGCCGCAAATATGCAGAGTTAGTTGGCAACATCACTCCTGATCTCGTGCGTGAGGTTAGCACTGCCGGAAAACTTGAAGCTAATGAAGCTCCAGTATCCTGTATTTGAGGCTGCAATTACCGGCCGCGCAGCGTTTGAAGGAACATGGGAAGACGAGGACTTTGATGAAACCAAGTTTAAGCGCGCTTCTGGTATGATCGACATGCTCCCTCAATCGGTTGAAGAGATGGAAGCCATTAGAGATGCGGTCGCTAATCGCGAAGGGTTGCTCATCTCGGTGTTAGATGTTCTCCGTAGAGTCCCTAGGAGGGTGTTGATGGTGTTAAAGTTGAACGATTTAACGAGGTGAGTCAGAGTCGAGTCTCGCGCATGAGTGGCTTGGGATTTAGGACGATTGTATGTTTAGGAGCCTGGATCATGCGCTTGCGACTACTCACTCGGGTGTTCGGATATTCTTGATCACCGCCAAGTACTGCATGACTGCAGTGTGGCGTGATGACTGTAGGCGAATACAAGAAGAAGGTCTTCGCACGTATGGTTGGGTTGGGTCCCTGCGTCATATGATCAGTTGCTGGTGGTAAGTTATCTTTCTCCTCGTTGGACACGTCTGTCATGGTGTTGCAGGAGGTTTGCTAGAGGTTATACTAGCATGAGGATTCTTGAGGTAATAATGGATGTACAAGCATCCACTCTCAAGGCTGTAGCGTGGCTGCGAGGTCTTCGAAGCCGCGGCCTAGTGGGAGCATATCAGGCAGCTGCTGGACTAACAGTATCGTGACTCCAAATGAGACTGGCTGGAGAGTCTAAAGTTTGGATGATGCATTAATATGATCACAAATACTAGTTGGAAAGTAGACTCGGATGCAATACGTGAAATCCGCAATAGACTTGGATGGATTATTTCTCGTCTTGTTCTGCGAAGAATGAATCAATGGTGCTGATGCTCCGTTTGAGGGCCTCCCACTGCTCTGTGGCGAGTGAGATGCCCTTCTTCCCAGGCTTTTCCTCGCCGTTTGTGCCATAGAACTCGCGTATGTCGACAAAAACCTGCCCTGCCATTCACTGTGGATGGACTGGGTATGCAGAGTGCACAAAAGAGGACCGACCTTTGAACGAACGTACGGCCGCACGTTTTTTCTTGCCCAGTTCCACGTACTTTTCGCCCTCGGCATTCCTGAGTACTCTGACGGCTAGTTGTTCACTTTCCTCGCTGGCTGGTGGTGCCTACAAGGAACATAGGGGTCAGTGATGAGGGGGAGATCATGGGGAGACAAACCTCCTCTTCAGATTCGTCAAACTTGGGCTTCTTCGCCATTTTCTGCTTGGAGGGTTCCTTTCCCTTACTCGAGGCTGCCTGTTGCACGTACCGGTTGTCAGAGGATGAGCTGCGTGTCAGTAGTAGTGGCAGTCATGGGTTGGGAGGCACACCTTCGATTTTGTAGATTTCCCGAGTGGCGCATCAGAGTCGGACGCGCTCTGAAAGACGTCCTCCTCGCCGTCGCTGTCTTGCTTTCGCTTCCTGCTCCCCATCGCGTGAGTTAGCGGCCAGGTCAACAGAACGCGACCGCGGGAAATATTGGAGTAAGGATGTGAGCATATTTCCTGATATATATCTAGCCCTACGTCGCCCTCGACGCCCCGCCCTCGTCTCAGCTGCCATCCTTCCTTCCTTCACGTCCAACCGAATTGCAAGCCAACATCATCACACTCTTGTCATCCTAGATCAACCCGCATTCGCTGCGGTACGATGAAGATCTCTCAGAAATCCAAGAGGGCGGCCCAACCCGTAAGTGACATGTACCCCAAATTCACCCTGTCCGTTCACGCGCCCCACGTTTACCTACAGCACCCTCAGGTGGCGGAGCTCATCTTAAAGCTCGCAGACACACCAAACGATGATATTGCCGATGTTCTGGCTAGCATCGAATCCTGGAAATGGCCTCGATCCGACCTTAATTGTTGGATCAAGGTCCTTGACAAGTTCGACTCAATCCTCGAAGAAGCTATCGATGACTATAATATAGACAAGCTCCAGCTCAACATGTTTACCCCAGCAACCAAGCAAACCATCTCTGCTATCCTCAGGTTTGAGAGGTTGCTCCTTGAGAACTCGACCAACCGCAAAACCTTCAATTCCTATGACGTAGGGATCCCACTCCACATCTACTATCGTGTCACTTACATATTGTTCTCATGACAGCGGTTGATGAGCTTGCTTTCAACATCCGATTTGGATGTCTTGATCCTGGCGTTGAATCTTTTGTTGCGCCCAGCCCAGCAGTACTCCGCCCAGCCAGCAGTTTCAACAGCACTCAATATCTCCACGCCACGCCTACTCTCCTTGTCAAAGCGCTGGCCCAATCTGCGCGAGCACGGCATCAGCCTTCTAGATCTCGCTAGTCCAAGTGGCGTACCCCAGGTCGACGTCCTCCCTGGCGAGGCTCGAGATGTAAGTTTTGTGTACTACAGGACTGACCACAAGGAGAAGGAACAGAAATCAGAAGGCAGCGAAGAACCTCCCGCGACCCCTCGCAAGTCAACTCTCCCGCCTGGTTCCATAACCATTCACGTTGATGAGGAAACCCTGAAGAAGAAGGATGCCATGGAGATTCTAGCCGATATTCTCGAAGTGCACCCTCTTTCCGGCGACGATAGATATGAGCTGCTTTGTCGTATGCGCGTTGCGAAGGCACTAGTGACAGGGAATGAAGTCACTCGGGAGAAACTCCTTGTTATCCGACTCTTGGCTATTGCCATTTACGGCCATACTCATAGTGAGAATCAAGCAGGATCCTCGCTCTTCCTCTATGAACCTGATCTTACGACCCATATCGCCGAGCTTCTACAACTCGACCATGGCATCTCTACTTCCGTACAAGCCGCTGCTATCGCTGCCCTCGATTCCATTGCGAGGTATCGTGGTCGCATTCAGGAGGTCCTAGGGGCTATCAACGCAGGTGTCAATCATGGTATTTTAATGTCCCTTCTTCGCAAGACCATCTTGGATGTTAGCAATCCCGAATCCAAACTTCCAAATTCCTTCATTGACGCGCTGTTGGCGTTCGTCACATTCCTCGCGCAGCATACAGGTGGAGGCAATATGATTGTTGGCGCTGGTCTGATCCCATTGCTGGTGCAAATAATCGAGAACAAGCTCGCTCAGAGGCTTCAAATGGTATCCAAGGCGATGCAACTAGTGGACAATGTCCTTTATGGATACTCCACTGCATTTCAGCTATTTTCGAATGCGAGGGGTGTCGACGTCCTCGTCGAAAGGATTCAGGTATGAACAAAGTCCTGTATCCGATCCCACAGACCTTATGTCATCATTTTACTAGCATGAAATTGATTTTGACATCACGATGTATGGCGACGAAACCCGCTCACGTGATATCTTCGGATCGTGGGGTGAACTACCTGTTGCTCGCGCCGCTATCCTTAAGCACACATTGAGATCGATACACCGCATGATGCAGTCAACTGGAACTTCCGAGGGTCTCCGAGGGTTAATTGACTCGACGTTACTGCAGTCTATTAAGAAGATCATCGAGTATAGGGGATTGTTTGGACCAAGTGTCCTTCCTCTTGGTATGTCCGATTTATTCGTGGTTGAAAGCTGAGAAGTGATATTGACCTAAGCGATGAATACCATGGCAACCTTTGTTCACAATGAGCCAACTTCTCTTCCCACTATTCAGGAGGCAGGGTTACCTGAAGTCTTCTATCAGGCCATTGAGATTGGGGTGGAGCCAGTAATTGAAGTAGGTTCTCTTCCGCATGGTACATCGTTTGTATTGACCAATTCCCGTTCAGGTCATCCAAGCCATTCCGAATGCTATCGGAGCGCTGTGTCTCAACCAGGCTGGTCAGGATCAGCTGTCGGCCCGTCCGAGCATCATTCCTGGCATATTCTCCATATTCACGTCTGAACGGCACCTCAAAGTCCTCCGCGACAAGGAGAACGCAGTTCTCATAGGGACATCGATCGACGAGCTCATTCGCCACCACCCTTCGTTGAAGACACCTGTATTCGATGCTGTAAAATCTGTCTTCGGTAAGATTGAGGAACTGGGAAACGCCTTTGTGATCCCAGAGGATAAAAAGGAATGGTACGGACTCTTGCCCGTTCAACCTTCCGAGGAGACTGGAGGGACCATGCAAGGCATTGAGTCAGAGGGGAGGGAATCGGAAAATGGCTCGGGGTTGACGTCCGACGGCCCTGCTGAGACATCTGGAGAAGATTCCGCTACACAGAGGGATCACGACAACAACGTAGTCATGTTCATTGATGTGATATGTAGGGTGAGTCCCGCATTGGTGTTGTAGCGCAAAGGTTCTAATTTACTGTTACTAGTTTCTCGAAGGGCTCTTCCAGCATCCTCAGCACTGCAAGGACTTCATCCGCAATGCAGATGGACTGGATCGAATCGGAAGACTCACCGGTTTGCCTTGTCTCCCGTATGACTACGCTAATAGCGTGGCATCCGATTCAATCGTTCAAGTCATCCGGACTATGGCTGAAATTGGTCCGAACGAGGCACTTTTTTACCTTTCAAAGCTAGTCGGCACTTCGCTTGCAGAGACGGAGGAGTTCTGGAAAGAGCTCTCACCAGCATCAGAACTCGCCCCGATGTTGGAGGTGACAGACGACCAATTGACTAGGGTCAATCAGCACTTCCGAAACCTCGTATCGCTGCACATACGTGTCACTTTGATGGCGGATGTGTTCTCCACGACTGGATATGCCCATGGGCGGTCCGCGGTAGGCTTGTTGCAGACTCTGATGTCGGATCCACCAAAGGTTGTGATGGACCTGGGTGCTCTGCATCGCGCTTCGATCTGGGAAAATATCCTTTTCAAGGCCCACATTGCTTCTAAGGGAATCGAACTTGGCATTAGTGGGCACGAATCACCCCTCGAGAGGTCACCTAGTCACATATCCGTTTCCCTACCTGAGCCAACGAGTTTTGGTGTCCCCGCTAACGGTGTTACAGCGGATCCCTCAGACTTCAGGTCCTCGCCAACGTCTGTGTTGCCCTTGAAGAAGGAAACTCCCGTAGACAAGAATGCCAAGGCACTCAAACACCTTACTCATGGCCTTCCGAGTGCACTTGCTCCCTTCTTCCAATGTTCGTGCTTATCGCCTCAGATTCTTTGCCACATTCTCACTTCATGTTTGATAGCGATCGTCAAATTGTTCTACGCTAGAAGGAACCCTGACCCCGTGCAAAAGAAACAGATCCTGAGTGCCTCTGACGTAATTGCGAGCATTATGATTAACCACCTCAAGGCGGAGATTATTGGTAAGAAATTTGGAAAGCAATCGTCAAACATGACCATTAATCGGTGATTTTAGGTGACAAACTACATCGTCTTGACTACTACAGTGTCATGATCGGCTTGATGACTGTGTTATTAGTGGATGGTGGGTAATCTCTACGGATCATTTGTGAGATTAGCTCTAATGATTTGGCTAGAACGTACCATGCAAAATACGCTGCACACGGTCCTGCTACTTTCGTTCCAGCGTGCTGGGGGCCTGGAGACGATATTCGACATATGTTCAATATTCTTGGATTCTATTGAGAGCGTTACGAGAGTAAAGGTAGAGGAGCGATCCGAACCGATGGTACAGGAACTGGTGCATGCGCAGGGGGGACTGAAAGTTGCCCTCCACCTTCTTTACCCCCTCATTTCCTCCAAAGCTCTCTTCGAGTCCGGGCAGACTATCCTGGTTATGACCCGCGACAAAAAGGACACGGATACTGACTACTTTGAACCTCACCACTTTCTCGTTCGACTTCGTCTTGCAAGTGTCCCAATTCTTCAGAGAATCTGGGAATCGTCATGGCTTCGTTCTGCGCCGTTGACGCTGGTCAAATCTGTTGTTCAGCTTGTACTTGAGCTTACTGCTGCTGAAAATGAGGAGCTTAAGGGTGAACCTCCAGCAGAGAGCATTCCGGGTGCAGGCTCTGCCATTGGGATCGCTGCTGGCTTGCATATGCGTAATGCTGGGCCTGACGAAAACCGTATTCGTCAGTTAACAGACATGGGTTTCCCTCGCTCTGCTGCCGAGCGTGCTTTAGCACGCACTCACAACAATGTCACCGCAGCCACGGATCTACTTCTTTCACACCCTTTCCCCTTTCCCCCGGACCCGGACCCAGAGCCAGACGCACAACAGAATGAAGTTGCAGAAGTTCCCGATCAACCTGCTGATCAACCTGCTGAATCCACCGGCGAAGATGCAAATGAGTCTACCACCCGCGACGAGGAGATGGAATCGGAAGAAGTCGTGTCATCTGCTCCACCTGAAGCCCCAGTTGCACCTGTTTCTGCAGAACAGGGAAAGTGCTTGGAGGAACTGCGTCAGGAACTGAATACGATCCGCGAGCCGTTGAAAGCAAGCCTGACTCGGCAGGCATTATTACTTGTTGACGAGCACCCATCATTGATATTCGAGGTTCATAAGGCTTTCTTGCGCCCTTCTCCAGATCTACAGGAACTATCCATTCGCTCATTGATCGACGACATCAAGGAATACTCGCCTGGTGCATTGGATGTTCAAGAAGAACCCCTTGCGATGAGATGTAGACTACTCGCACTCGTATTATCGGAATGCCCCACACTTGATCCGAGCATCGGCCGCAACCTCATGGACTGTCTTCTTGCGCTGCTCCTCTCGAATTCATCTACGACGGAATCAGATCACGCCACGCCAAAATGGTTGGCCTCCCATCTTCTTGTCACGGAGGCTTTGCTTAACATTGGCGATCAACCTGTTTCCATTGTCCTCCCTAAGGAGGGGGATCCTATCATTCCCCAAAACCTCAAGCTCGGTCCTCCTCACTCTGACGCGCGGTCAATTGTCTTTGACTTTTGCATCCGTTTACTCGCCCTGCCTAGCATACCTCGTGACGAGTTCTTAGCAGCCTTACGCCTTCTGGTTGTCCTTTCGCGCGATCACAACGTTGCATCCAAGTTTGTCAAACGAGACGGAATCACTCTCGTCTTTAAACACCTCAAGGTTCACGGGGGAGCCAGCAGTTACTCCTATATTGCCATCATTCTGCGGCATGTTGCGGAGGACCTGCAGACT
This sequence comes from Xerocomus cyaneibrunnescens, assembly GCA_038088975.1. NCBI lineage: Eukaryota > Fungi > Basidiomycota > Agaricomycetes > Boletales > Boletaceae > Xerocomus > Xerocomus cyaneibrunnescens. The sequence goes on from JBBPJY010000001.1 coordinate 89,868, forward strand.
TTACAGGGCACTATGCGCCAGGAAATCAAGCGTTTCCTCTCTCAACCTCGTACGAGAATCGTCGATGTCTCTAGCTTCGTGCGCAACTGTAACGCAGTCGCGTTGCGCAACGCAGAGTCTTTTATCGAGGTTATTCAATCGATCTGTCAGCTGCAGCAACCCTACTCTGCTGTCCAGCACATCAGTCTAAAGCCCGACATCATGGAGGATTCTGCACTGCCAAATCAAGAAGGTTTGAAGCAAACCGACATGCAAGTCGATTCGCCGACAGATGCTCCTCGCGCGCCATCAAACGAAGCCTTAGAAGTTGTGGTCCACTTTCTCATAAGCGAGCTAATGAGGACCTACAAACCTCCCGATGGTTCTACAGATACAGCTCAAACAAACAAACAATCCACTTCATCAGTGCCCATCGAGCTATCAAGTACGCAAACCCCGGTGGTTTCCCTCGACATCCCGAGCGAGCAAGAGCGCTATGCGCATTGCTGCTTCCTCATGCAATGTCTTTCTGAACTCTTGTTCTCCTACGATGCATGCAAACTGGCATTTTTATCATATAACCCCAAGAAGCAGCGCCAACAAACACCATCGAAAGATGGGAAGTACAGGACAGCAGTTCTTCAATTCTTTCTCTCTGAGCTTGTTACGTATGGTACGATCTCCGCCCAGCCTGACGTCAAAGCCAAGTTGCACCTGTGTACTTGGGCCATGTCGGTCCTTGTTGCTCTTTGCGTCGACTGTTCGCCAGGCGCGGAGGCAAAGGAGGTGCCCGCAGACCTGGTTTTGATCCGCAAGTTTGCCTTTGATGCCATTAGCAGGGCTATCAAGGAAATCTTACCTTCCGAAAGCATGGACGCCAGATATGGCCGCCTTTTCGCATTGACAGACTTGTGCAATCGCTTGTTGACTGTGCGATTCAGCAACAATGGGTCCAGAAAGCCGCCGGAAGAAAGCACGACACACATTGCGAAGGTCATGCTAGAGAAGAATTTTGTCGCGACCTTGACTAGCGCACTTGGTGAAGTCGACCTGAATTTCCCAAATATTCGCAACCTGGTGGCTTCTGTTCTTCGGCCATTGGAGAACTTGTAAGTTTCATACACTCTGCCGTCGAGGAAATTACATTGAGAACATCTACAGAACTCGTATCGCAATCAAGATGAGTCGAGCGTCAGAGAAGTCCAAGGACAGCGCAGAGGGGAAAGCTCAGAGTGTTGGATCAGTATCAGAGGACGAAGAAGAGGAGGATATCGACGTTGGAGATGCTACTCGTGAGGAGACTCCAGACCTGTACCGCCATTCAGCTCTTGGGATGTGGGTATCTTTGAATTTTCGTCCATGACATTTCTTATCTGATGTCTTTTGATGTAGGTTTGGAGGTGTAAGTACGATAGCTCTCGGTTATGACAAAGACTGACGTGATTTTAAAATAGGAGATGGAAGATGTCAACTATGCGCAAGATGACGAAATGGATGAAGGTGACGAAGAAGAGGAGGACGACGTTGACATGGACTATGGGGACGAAACCGATAGTGAAGCGACTTCTCACTCCGATGATAGTGACGCGGAGGAAGAGGATGCTGAAGATGAAGATGAGTCCCATGTGGACGGATGGCAGGATGAAGACGAAGACTATGAGGCGGATTTGATCGAGAATGACGAAGATGGAGAGGCCGATGTTGCTGCCGTCACCGGTGCTGACCAAGTTCTTGACGAGGACATGATGTGGCAGGTCTGTCTAATCTCTTGTTACTTGTTGGATGTCGGTTTGACTTGGGGTTTTGAAGGACGTAGGTGATGAAGGGGACGCAGAAGATGAAAACGGCGATGAAGGCGACGAGGATGAAGGGGCAGGTTAGCCCCTTCTACCCATCTCTTCCGCTTCGTATTGATCCCCGATACAGAACACGTCAATGTGATTCACGCTGAGCAAGATGATGAGCCAGACATGTCTGATGAAGAAGAGTATGACTATGACTTGCGAACTATAAGATACGGACTGACACCTTGATAGATTCCGGGCCGATGTTGGTGTTGTTGATGTTCGGGATGTTGCCCCCCTCGGCGGTGCAAACGACGACGTTTTCACTTACTCGGAACCTTTCGACGGAATTGAAGTCCAGGGGAGAGAAGTAAACCCATTCATATCTCGCCGACGAGGCGGTAAGTGACCATCGATTGCGTGATTCTCAGTGAAAGATTTACGCGATACCTTCCAGTCATCGATGATGTTCAGGTTTTCGGCCGAACTCGAAATCCACCATCCGTGCCTAGCGAAGCGACAGTTCATCCTCTTCTCTTGGATGTATCGGCTGGCAATAATCGCGCGTCGACAGCGCTCTCTCGTGGTTCCCGACGGCAGCCACGAGGAACCGGAGCTAATCTTCAAACTGAACTCATCCAATCGATCGAGGATATTATAGGGGGAGACGCTGTTCAAGTTTTCCAGCATATCGTCAATCGCTCTGGTGGTGCCCGCGAGACAATTCGTGTTGATGTTGCTCCAGCCGCCCTTGCTGGCATAGAACAAGGAATGCTCCAGCTGCAAAGGCTTGCAGGTGCACCCTCGGGTCCCAGAGTAGAACGCATTCCTCGACAAAGCGACGGCCCTCCTGACGCTCGGGGCCTCGATCCTTTGTTCACGGTCCAGCGGTGGACTGAGGAGGCCAAAACCGTTAATGGAAAACATGTATCTGAACGAGCCAACCGGCTGGGCAACCACATCGTGCTTGCGTTGTTACCGGCCGCCATTGCAGCAAAGGCAAAGGAGGAAGAGCAAAGGCGACAAGCACAGCTGAAAGCGGAAGAGGAGGCCAAGCAGCGTGAGGTGGAGCAAGCGGCAGCTGAGGAAGCTGAGGTCACTGAAACTAGCGCAGACGCGCAATCAAAGGATGACACAGCCTCGACCTCACCAGAAGCTTCGACGGCTCCAGTTCAAGAACCCGCAGAACAAACACCTGTCACGGACTCGGCTATCAGTGATGTCGAAATGCGCGATGTACCCCCACCACCGGAACTAGTTTCTGCTGTTCCGCAGATAGAGATGGCGGGGCCTTCCCAAGTTCAAGAGAGATTAACTGTCATGATTCATGGCAGTGAGGTTGATATCACAGACATGGGTATAGATCCGACATTCTTAGAGGCGCTGCCGGACGATATCCGCGAAGAAGTCATCAATCAGCATGTTCGTGACCAACGTGCTGCGAGAATAGAGCGACCTGCCGACTCTCAGATCAGCTCCGAATTCCTTGATGCTCTACCCCCTGAAATCCGCGCAGAACTCATCCAACAAGAAAGGCTGGAACAGGCGAGACAGACCCAGCCAGCGACCTCAAACGACAATGCACCATCCGGAGCAGCCGACATTGATCCGGCTAGCTTTATAGCCAGTCTCGATCCCCATCTTCGACAAGTCGTTCTCTTGGACTCAGATGAAGGTCTTCTGCAAACCCTGCCATCGTACATGATCGCTGAAGCAGGTGCTTACCGCGAAGAGGTTCAGCACCCACGCAGATATACGTTCGCAACGCGTGGCGCTCACAGGGCATCATCACGGCCTGTCCAGCCCCGTAAAACACCTATACCAAGGGACGCTATTCAGCTTCTTGATAAAACGGGGGTAGCCACTCTTGTTCGTCTCCTCTTCTTCCCTCAAGTCTTGAAGAAGAACCTCCTTTTCAAAGTGCTAGTCAACATCTGCGAGAATGGCAAAACAAGAACAGAGCTCTTCAATCTTCTTCTCAGCATACTGCAAAGTGGACCTGGTGACCTCACCGCCGTGGACAAGAGCTTTGCCCAGATGTCCACCCGCACCCCGAAGTCACTCGGTCAACAAACTCCCAAGGCCCATGGTAAACAAAAGGCACCCGAACCCAACAATTCCGCGACTCTTACCAATCTTCAGAATGAATCTGTCCCAGACCTGGTCGCTCAGCGTTGTATTGAAGCACTGGCATTTATAGTCGGCGCTAACGAGCTGTCATCCCTCTTCTTCTTGACCGAACACGAGCTACCTGCCGGTCTCAGAAGGGTGAACGCCAAAAAGGGAAAAGGAAAGGAGAAGCAAGCACCCCAGACACACTACCCCATCGTTCTCCTCCTTGGCCTCCTAGATAGACAGTCATTGCTCAGGACACCATCTATCATGGATTCGGTCGTCTCATTACTCTCCACCGTTACCAAACCACTGGTTAGCTTGAAGTCGGAAAAGGAATCCGTCTCGGTCGCACCAGCGGGCTCGAACGAGCCAGCTTCTAGTACAACATCCGCGCCCTCGCAACCTCCTGCCCCAGATGCATCTCAACATCAAGAACCGAGCGCTGCGGCAGGATCAGAAGGAGAACAGAACCTGAACAAGAATGAGAACGAAAACGTTGCGAGCGAACAGTCCGACGAACGGATATTGTTGGCTAGCCCACCTCAAATACCGCACTCAGTGCTACGTCTCATCGTCAACATCCTGACGATTGGCGAGTGCTCTGCGCGCACGTTCCAGCAATCATTGACTCTTATCCAAAACTTGTCCCACATTCCGGATGCTCGAGATGTGGTTGCACAGGAGTTGAAAGCCAAGGCACAAGACTGTGGGCAAAACGTTCTCGCGGACCTCAACCACCTATGGGCATCCCTGCAAAATCCCACTCAAGACATTCTTGCTTCTTCCATAGCGTCCAAATTCTCTTCGCCCTCGTCTGATCAAACCAAACTTTTGCGTATCCTGAAGACGTTGGACTATATGTACACCCCTCGTTCAGCAGAGCCCGTGACGGACGAGGCCCGCAAGAGCGAAGATGCCGAGAAAGTACAGAATATCTACGAATCGTTCCGCTTCACACCGCTATGGCGGCGACTTGGGGATTGTCTCGCTACCATCGAGGTTCAGCCCGATATGGAGCATGTTGCTACGGTCTTGCTACCCTTAATCGAAGCTCTGATGGTAGTGTGCAAGTACGTCGGTCCGAAGCCGATCGCAGGAGCCAGGGCAATAAGGGCGTCAGCATCCCCAAGGTCGTCTGCGACTGCCAGAGAGTCGATGGAAGATCTCTTCGTCACATTCACCGACGCCCACAGAAAAATCCTCAACGTGATGGTACGCAACAACCCCTCACTAATGAGTGGTTCATTTTCACTTTTGGTTCACAATCCACGTGTCCTGGACTTTGACAACAAGCGGAACTACTTCACACAGCAGCTTCATCGTCGCCCTGCATCCCGCGAACACTACAACACGCTACAACTCAATGTCCGCCGTGCACGTGTATTCGAGGACAGTTTCCAATATCTCCAACGCAAGACTGGCGATCAAATCAAGTATGGCAAGCTTAGCGTCCGATTCTATGATGAGGAGGGCGTGGACGCTGGTGGTGTCACAAGAGAATGGTTCCAAATCCTCGCACGCCAGATGTTCGATCCCAACAACGCACTATTCCAGCCGTGTGCGGCTGACAGACTAACGTATCAACCAAATAAGAACTCTTGGGTCAATCCGGAGCATCTATCGTTCTTCAAGTTTGTTGGTCGGGTCATCGGAAAAGCCATTTACGACGGACGGCTGCTTGATGCATACTTTGCAAAAAGTTTGTATCGACAGCTCCTCGGCAAACCTGTCGATTATCGAGACGTCGAGTGGGTTGACCCAGAGTACTACAACTCGCTCTGCTGGATTCTGGAAAATGACCCCACGCCTTTGGAGTTGACGTTCAGTGTTGAAGCGGACGAGGTTTGTTGCAAGCTTTCATTCACAATTTTTTCGCGTTATTTAATTCTCTTAAACTTCAGTTCGGAAGGAACCGCATTTTCCCACTGAAGTCGGGAGGTGAAACTACTCCTGTCACACAGGAAAACAAGCGAGAGTTTGTACAGCTTTCAGCCAATTTCCGTCTGTACTCCTCCATCAGCGAGCAAATTGAGAATCTTGTTGCTGGATTCCACGAGATTATTCCAAAGGACCTCATCACTATCGTAAGTCATGGTCATTTCTGGCACCGGAGGATCCTCATTTCAGTTCTAGTTCAACGAAAAAGAACTTGAGTTACTCATCTCTGGGACGCCTGATATTGACGTTGACGAGTGGAGAGCCGCGACGGAATACAACGGATACACAGGCTCGGATCCTGTCATTGTTTGGTGGTGGAGAGCTCTCAAGTCGTTCAACCGCGAAGAGAGAGCCAAGGTGTTGAGTTTTGCAACTGGCACTTCACGTGTGCCTCTCAATGGCTTCGTCGATCTTCAGGGGGTGCAAGGAGTTCAAAGATTTTCGATTCACCGTGCCTACGGAGATCCGGATCGCCTTCCTCAAGCTCATACTTGTGAGCCTATATACTGATTATGACGGTTCACGTCTTCATGATCATGATGTTAGGTTTCAATCAAATCGATTTGCCGCAGTATTCTTCATATGAAATGCTGCGTCAACAACTGTTGCTGGCGATCAACGAAGGAGGAGAAGGTTTCGGATTCGCATAAACATATAGTACAGTTGTCCCCCGTCACGTTTAGACCGTCAAACCCTTGGTCATGTAGTAGAAGCATCATATTTTGTATTTACATTACGCATAACTTTACCGCAACTGGCATTCCAACAAGTGCTCCTGAACGAAGGAGCCTGCTTGATCTTTTACCCCAATCGGCTACCAGCCGGAACCGGCACTCACAATAGTCCGAGTCAACAGGGGTGGGTCATTTCTGTACAGCAGGTCGTTGACCTTGACCAATATCCTTCAGCAAGTCGGACAGTCCGAACTACAGACTACAGTGCCACGGCCCGTGCTCTACTACTATGAGAGCCTACGTAGTTAATGAATGGAAGCATCCTTCTG
>JBBPJY010000001.1:96785-106840 GCA_038088975.1 Xerocomus cyaneibrunnescens
AACTTACCCTCGTGCATAATGCACCAGAGCCAGTGATTGGATCAGAGGACGTGCTCGTGGACGTGTATTCCGCAAGCCTCAACTTTTTCGATGTGCGTACTATCTTGCATACATACGCACTGCATTAGACTTATCGCATTCTATGACAGATACTACAAGCTCAAGGTAGATATCAAGTGAAACCACCCTTTCCGTTCACACTCGGTGCAGAATTCGCCGGGAAGATCGCGAGCAACAGCCAGATTCCAAAAGCTTGCCCCTTTAAACCTGGAGATAGGGTATTTGGTAGTGCACAAGGTGCATTCGCTGACCGCATAGCTGTCAAGTGGAATGCAATCATGCCGCTCCCAGAGAACCTCACATTTGACCAAGGGGCAGGTATGCCCTGCTACTCAGTTCAGAGGACTGACATTTCTCAGGACGATGTTACAGGTCTTTACATTACCTGGCCAACCAGCTACGAGGCTCTTGTAGGTCGAGCAGAATTAAAGCCAGGTTAAGCAGAGTGTGCGTATCTAGGAAAATAATGGCTAATTGAGAATGATATCTCAGGCGAGACTGTTCTTGTAAACGCTGCAGCTGGAGGGGTTGGGATTGCTGCTGTGCAATTGGCTAAAGGTACCTTTTGTACACATCTAGTCCTGTCATCTACTCACAAAGCGTAGCTCTGGGAGCCGTAGTTATTGCCGCAGCTGGCTCACAGTCTAAACTCGACATCTGCAAGCAGTATGCAGGCGCGGACTATATTGTCGACTACACAACCCCGGACTGGCAGAAGCAAGTGCTGAAAATTACCGAGGGTAAGGGCGTTGACGTCGTGTACGATCCCGTGGGGCGGATAAAAGGCAAGTAGAGCCGTATTCTCACCTGTGGTCAAAAGTTGACGGTGTTTCTAGACTCGTTGAAATGTATAGCATTTAAAGGCCGAGCATTGGTGATTGGTTTTGCCGCAGGCAAAATAGAGAGTGTAACTCTTATCTCTTTTCCAACGTCTACTACTGCTCACTACAGCCTCTAGTTACCCTTGAATCTGGTGCTGCTTAAAAATATCAGTATCATGGGACTCCACTGGGGCTTGTATGGATGTCGGTGTCGGGATCGTCATCCATGGAATCGAATGTTTGATTGATCATCTGTTCCAGATAAAGAACGCTCCCGAATTCCAGTTGTGTGGGAAGAGCTGCTAAGGTTTGTGACTTGTTGCATCACACATTCGCGGTGCTAAGCGACTGGCTGGTGGTTTCCAGCTTGTTCTCGTCGGGTAAAATTAAACCGATCATCTACTCCACGGTGTATCCGTTGGCGAGTGCAATGGAGGGGTTGTGCGTGTTGGAAAGAAGAGAGACATGGGGTAAAGTAGTCGTACGCGTTCGCGACGAGGAACATGGTAAGATCACAGCGAAGTTGTGATGGTGCAATTACGGCTGGAGCGGTGTTTGGGGTCCAGCCTGTCCTTCGAAGTTACCAATCGCGGAGGTAGTTGACTGTTTGGAACTGCTCGTCATGCAAACCTTTGAAGATGTGGAACCTGTCGTGCGGATACGCGACTTAAAGAAGGACCGAGTGAACTTTGTGTTGGAGAATGTGGATCTGGCGTACGTGTAAAATCCTGTGTCGACTTATCCGTCAGTGTTCACCTCGCGTACTCATGTTAGATTCGCAAACTCAGTCCGAAGAGTGGTCATGGCAGACATACCGACCGTCGGTTCGTACGTGCCAAAGAGTCTACATCCGTTACTGAAACCCGAACTAGCCATTGACATAGTTGAGATTCACTCTAATACCACGGTGTTGCCGGACGAGTTCATTGCCCATCGGCTCGGCATGATTCCGTTGAATAGTGCAAATTGTGATGAGGGCATGCGCTACACTAGAGTACGTCTCGCAGCCCATGAGTCGAGAAGTATTAGCTATGACGGATTTCGGCGACCCTCAGGACTGTACCTGTCTCGAGGGATGCAAATACTGTGCAATCGAGCTCAGGCTCGATGCTGTGTGCAGTGACAATCGAACGTTCGAAGTCACGAGCAATCATCTTGAAGTTGTTGAATTCACATCGAGCGCTGGCCCATCAGACATAATAACGGAAGGCGAAGAGCTAACAAAGCGGGGAGAAGCTTTTGGTTACCCAGTGGGGAAAAGTTCGTCGCTCAAGTTTTCTCAGCTGTGCTTCTCATTATCCCGTCCTGTCAGATGACCCGTCGGTACCCCCAGTTTTAATTTGCAAAATTCGCAAAGGGCAAGAATTGCACTTGCGCTGCGTGGCAAAGAAGGTGAGCAAGTTGTGTGCTGCATGAGCATCTGACCTACTTGGTGTGATGGCAGGGCATAGCGAAAGAACATGCAAAGTGGTCACCATGCTCTGCTGTCGCTTTCGAATATGATCCTTACAACAAGCTGAGACACACGACATATTGGTACGAGGCCAATCAGCGTGCAGAGTGGCCTGTGGGCGAAAATGCTAAGGAGGAAGAACCACCAAGAGATGATGAAGTATTTGACTTTAATGCGAAGCCGCGTAAATTCTACTTCGAGGTTGAAACAGACGGAAGCTTGGGTCCCCAGGAAGTCATCATGAAGGTATGTGAGGCGTAGCTGCCTGGCTGATAGATTCTTATTCCGTAGGGTCTCGCAGAACTCCAGACAAAGCTTGCGAATTTGATCCTCGGCCTCAAAGCTCCGTCCGATATGGATGTGTCAGGGGAGATGGATCCAGCAGTGAATGGGGCTGGCGCAGGGTGGACTCAGCCTACGGGTTGGGGTAACCCGACTGCCTCTGCCGCCGGGTATGCTAGCCCAGCCGCTGGTGGGTGGGGTGGTACTGCGGCTTGGGGGGGCGGCTCAAGCCCGGCACAGAATAGCAGCGGAAACACTAGCGGTTGGGGTGTCACTCCAGCAGCGAATTCTGGAGGATCAAGCTGGGGTACAAGCCCTGCCCAGAACACTTGGGGAGGAAGCACTAGCCCGAGCTCGGGGACTGGTGGCACAAGCGCTTGGGGTGCGCAGCAGGGATGGGGAAGTCCAAACCCACAAGCTAATGGATGGAACTTGTAACTTACCGCTGTGATATGTGCGAATCACTTCACCAAGTAGATATAATACCGCGAATACAGCCTGTCATTCATCAGCGCTTCAGCTGCCTCCATTGTGTCAACTCTTCATAGCGAACTATTCCACCCAAGTACTTCAAGGGATAGTTTCGTTTCAGTCTTAGAGCTAGTTCGGTAGCACTTGTTAACTCGGCTAAGGGCCAACCTAACTTCGGCTGAGACCTGTGAATATTGCAATGAGCTACCAGGCCGTCTGGCCGAGAAACTCGGAGTTTCAAAATTCACCTTCCCCCGTTATCTCCAGCAGCATGCTTTTGCTTCCCTACCACCCTTCTCCTGTACCCAATATTGATTACCTTCGCAACTTTGCCACTGATTTTGCTTGCTTCATCACACTCTGTGGTCACAAGGCCACTGAAATCATGTCTCAGATTCAATCCAAATAATAGCCATGTGTGTGATAAGATCCAAGCAATGATCATCCATATGGCAATTTCAGACTGAGCCTCAATTATGTCTGGTGAAGCTCTAACCCCGATGCTGTCACATTACGCCAGCCAGGCTATAGCCGATTCCAGAGCTAGTATAGCCGAGTTAATGAGTGCTACCGAACTAGCTCTTATAGCCAAGGTAGCATCATAATGTATCTCCAGCCTTTTATGTTCTTTTTCGCCCGTTCTATCGTGTTATCGGTACCACTTGATTATATTTATCTACTCAGTTAGGCATTTGTTGTCGCCACACTGAGAATACTATAGCACACGCCCTCCCTATCTCCACCTGGCTTATATACATCCACTTCTCGTGCTTCACCCACGAACTTATCGAGATAAGACACATAGTGTCGTAATGATATTCAATACCGCAAGCCAAGACTGGACAGTGTGACTAGTTCGTGAGTTGAATACACTTCCGTAGGTCTGGACTATGTCAAGATGTTCTTGTAAACTGACACCGCACACGTCATAGTGTTTTTACATGCAATACCGAGTCAATGAGAACATCATGTATTCATTTTTATTCAGTCCGTCGCGGGTGCTGCTTTATCAGTGTACTAATGGGAACACTGGTCTCAGGCACAGCACAACATACCAGTTGTAGGTTTGTTCTTGTGAATACTACTACCAGCGCGCTGACATTAGGTTAACGCTGCCATTTATTTCTGCTTTCGGCGGAGAGGTTTACAACCTGAAGCATCACAGCTGTTACGCATCCGTGAAGCTTGATTGCATTCTTACTACTAGTACTACTGCGATGGCGGAGATCTGGACCTAAGAGTGTGGTCCAGGTGCCTCGAATTGTGTTAATTCAAGTTTAAGCAAGTCGTGCGAGAGAATTAGAATCTGTAATCCGATTGAACCAGCACTAACACATATGGTCTTGGCAGAGACTTTAATTTTGAAACTCTCCATAACATACTCTATTGCACGTTCGGCGGTACCCCGGGGCCAGTGGGGTTCGTCCAACACGCTAAGTCGGTCACTATAGACTGTTCACATACTATTCAATCACTAGGTGATCAATTTCCGCCTCGGCTGACATGACTCCGGTGGCTTCCTGATTCATACGTCCCATACAACCTGCTTACCTCCTTGCAAAGATGGCCAAATAGGATTCTCACGTTTTATGCGCATACAGTACTACAAGAATCCAAGGAATCGATGTTTGCTGTGAGTTTTTATGTTTTCTATCAGAAGCCTTTGAGTTTCTAAACAAGGGGGCAGTGAATGCTTGGCGACAAACATTAGACGGTTCTGCGGGTCTCGAGCTATACAAAACGAAATAGTACCATACGAAGCAACCAGCAGAAGTGTTACTTTATCTCTTCGCTCCGCACTTAAAGGGCGCGTTGCTGCGGACAAGCCTCTAAAGGCTAACCGAATCGACTATCATTACCGGATATGAGGTCGCCAAGCCATGTAAGTATTCTCTGCTGCAAAGACAGTCGCCAAGTCTGATGGGCTTGACACGATGAGACCACTGACATGAAAGGACTAAATCCAAGGTGTGCAGCGATACAATTCCCGACTACTCCGCGACAGCTTTATAGTCTATCCGTGATGTCGCATAGACGCCGGAATTATACCTATTCGCTGGCTCACGAATCGTGCTACAAGATAACCGCACTCGATATCTCGCCAAGCCACAGCAATGCCGAGAGGCTCAGCCCTCCCACGTCCCTATGGGACCGTGTTCTGATTTTCTGATTTGATGGGAAGATTGACCCGGAGTTCTGTCTTTCCCTTCGTCTCTTTTCCCCGCCCAGCCTTGAAACTAAGTTCGTCATGATGGGCGCGCTTTCTGTTTCTGCTCCCAGAATGCCAAGATAATCGTTGGCACCGATCCTACAAATACTTCTCCTCCTGGACATCCTCATGTCAACCCCAGTTCCTTTTTATCACACCTCCTATGTCTACCGAATTTAGGGCTATTCGAAAAAAGCGTGCATCTCCTGACGCTACGTCTTCCAACCCTACCCCTGAGGGAGATCACCGCAAGCGTCGTCGTAACCGTACAACGCAATCATGCCTCAATTGTCATACCTCCAAGCGAATGGTATGTTACCGTTACAGATGGTATCTGCAGTGATGAATATTCAAGTTTCTTTCTAGTGCGATCGAAAGCGCCCCTGTGGTCGCTGCACGCAGCTAGGTCTGGTACGCCATTTTAAATGATCACACACGGGTTGTCAGGTCTCAATGCTCTCAAGACTGGGCTCTGTGTCTATGAAGTCGATGATCCTAGTCAACAAAGCGATGCTCTAGATGAGAGCTCGCGGCTCCGTCAGAGAGTCGCCGAGCTAGAAGGTGTCATTCGTGAGGTAGATTCAACACTGAGTACTCCGAGGAACCTCTTATTTATTCTTCCTCAGCTGAAAAATAAACCCCATCCTCGATGGGCAAAGTCCGGATCCAGTCCAAGTGAAGAGTTCGAGAAGTGCCATGCACGCGTTCGGTCCCGATCTACTTCCGAAGAGTCTGTCGTGGAGTCTGGAAATCAGTCTGATTTTGCCCATCACTCTACGAATTCAGATACAGGTTCAAAGGAATCATCTCCGAAAGAGCAAACCCCGTGTCTAGTTAAGGAGACTCTTCGACTGGACTGTCTTCCATCTTCCTTCTCGTCACCGCACACAGGAAGTTCAGCTCTTTCGTCCTTGCCCTACTCACCTTATTTCGATTCTCCTTTGAGCGTCCCATCTACTGGCATTGTGACTCCGACGGACGAGCACCCTCAAATGCAAGTTACGGTTGCAGGCGACCAACATCTATCTAGCGACATGAATTTGGCATCCCTTTTTATGTCATACCCCGATTTATTTCCTTGCGATGAAGGTCCAGGGCACGTTGACAGTTCGCTCCTTGCCAACACCCACAGCCAAGATTTTGATCCTTGTTCGATGAGATACCAACACGCGCAGTTTTTGGACCATTGCGGCTGCCTCAACGAAGCTGCAAGTTACAACGTGGTACTCGAACTATCACTTCGTCTCCGCAAGGCTGCAGATATTCTCAACCATTCTGCGAGTCATCGTTTCAACAAAATAGGATGTCAGCTCAACCAGAAAATAGCAGAGCTAGATGCTTTTGCCACGTAAGTCATTGCTCCTTTTTTTCACGTCATAGCCCATCTAACGGCCTGGTAGGACTGCTCTTGGGAATATAACCACTTCTCCAAATGACATTGGTCCCCTACATTTGCGCTCTCGAGTCAGTACAGCACCAATCGGCTCTATTCCTCCGACTTTCTCCACAAGCGGCTGTATCTCACCCATCCGTGCGCCCGCTATTTCCCCACCGTCCCTTCGTGGGCTTCGATCATGGAGTGGGGTCTCATGCGCTGCGGACTCTGTTGCTTCGTGCGAGGAGTCCTTGATGAACTGGGAGCCGTCATGCCGGATTTAAATTACACCTATATTTGTTTTCTTTGAATTCATCCATTCAGTAGCATTCCCTTCTCTCCCTCTTAGTCACTGAGAATGGGGAGTGGATACATTGAGCGCATTTTATATACCACGTATGTACAGCAGGAAGTAAGGGCTGCCGACCTGCATTGGCTTGTAAACGGTATTTAAGGGGGTACTCACTCCGTGATGACTTGGAGGCAGCAATTCACAATAATTATAACCAGACCTACGAACTGGGCCTGGAGAAACTTGCGCCACAAGGTTTCTCGCGTTGGTTGGCGATGCATCTGCCTGACGAGAAATGGAGTCCAGTCCACCGGAACGATTCGATAAGCAAGCTAGATCGGCAAAGGTTAATATTAACTTTTGACATCGTCACCTGAAGGCAGGGGGGCTGATCTGGTCGAGTGAGAAATGGCCTATTCACAAAGCTCGTGAGATCGCCAACACTTGCAACCTGGCAGTGCCATTTCCCTGGAATCCGGGCCCAGCTGGTCGCTCACAGACCGTGCCGAGGCCCGAGGTTTTACTTGGCTTTACGGAGATTAGATGAGACGCCAAGTCCTTTCCATAACATTGTTCCTTACTTGTCAAATAGTGAAAAGACGACACAAAGATTCCAATCATCAACCTAATTGTGTACCGCTATCTATACACCGGAGACGTCGTTACCAACGACGCGAGGAGTGGGAGAGCCAATTTAATGGTACGATGTGTCGGCAGCTGTAACGCATTTCAATCATGGCCAACGTCACCTCTGCATCCCCACACCCCAGGTTGCCAAGTAGACAGCTTGTTAGTCGACGATGCGAATCTCCTGGCCTGAGCGATAATCGTGGTTACGGGCCGTCTAAAACGAGTGCATTTCTGATAGGAAACCTTGGCATTTCATTAGTTAAAAGCCGCCGTGCTGACCTACCGGAGTGGACCCAGCGGTCCGCCCTACTCCGTCGCACGGGCTCGCCTTTCATGGCGTGACTTCCAACCCCATATCATAGAACCCCAGATCATGACATCCTCTCCCAATCGAAGTCTATAAGCCCGTTAGTAGCAAATCCAGGGATGGATAGAGAGACGGAACCAGTCAACGTGCATCGAATTCAAGCTCGTAAGCGATTCTTCGCCGCTCGACTGCTCTCACGATTTCCCCATCGAAACTGGGCCATGCCATGGATCATCGATATCGTCCACGGGACCGGCTTTTCGTCGGGCCTCGGAAAGGAAAATGCCGACGATGCGGCAAGGCCCCGAGGAAACTGACGAAACCCGCGAACAATATAAAAGGAGAATCCTGCGGTCGTGTGAGTGTATACAAAGTTCAGAGCCCGTGTCAGGGCAGCGGACGCACTCTGAATATTCAGACTCCGCTCCCGCGGCTGAGTAATTTCTCAGGCGGCCGACCTGTTGGGCCGACCACATTCGAAGTGCACTCCTCAGGATGGCTTCTCATCTGGTGCGTGTCCATTCACCGTTTTTTTTTTTGCTCCCGTGTTGGTCTAATGGATGTGTAGGCAAATATATTCGGAACTGAGCAGGATCGTGTCAACTGCTCTTTCTACTACAAGGCGTGTTTCATTCATCAAGCCCTTTTGCTTGCCGCTCACCCTTGCCTAGATTGGAGCTTGCAGACACGGAGATAGGTGTTCGCGCAAGCATATAAGACCCCCTTTCTCCCAAACAATCCTGCTACCCAATGTCTACCACAACCCCGCTCACGATCCCGTCTGCAAACTGTCAGAACAAGAGTTACAAGAAGGTTTTGATGCAGTGTACGAGGACCTGTACTGTGAATTAGCCAAGTTCGGACACTTGCTCGAGTTGCATGTGAGTCCTTTCAACTATTTCCGTCGGCTCGAGGCTGATTTTACCCAGGTGTGTGACAATGTTGGGGACCACCTTATTGGCAACGTGTATGCGCGATATGAATGGGAAACTGAAGCGCAAACTGCCGTCGATAACTTGAATGATCGCTGGTATGCAGGTATGTGTACCCTACCCTTGCCTTGGCTATTATTGTCTAACATCACCCTTGTCAAGGCCGCCCATTGTATGCGGAACTTTCCCCTGTTACAGACTTTAGGGAAGCCTGCTGTCGACAAAACGAAAATGGAGAGTGCAACCGAGGAGGATTTTGCAATTTTATGCACCTGCGGCTTGCTTCCAAGGAGCTTGTATCGTCCTTGCGTGTGGGTCAAAGACTGGAGAGACGTCTGAACCCTTCGAAGCATGAGGGCGGCGGTGGTGGATGGGAGCCCAACAGGAGAGAGGGTGGAAGAGGTCGGAGTGCCAGCCCGCAAAGAAGGGGAGGGAACAGCGGAGAAGATCGCTGGACCCGGAAATAAAAGTTGATATCATACCAGACATTGCATTTCTCGACGGGTGGCAAGCTTCACATGACGGTCGCTTCTGGTGTACATATAATCTAAAATACGTCACCATCCCTTGTCAATGAAATTGGCCAGCCTGCTATGACCAGAAACACCACGCAAAAGAGATCCACCACGCGCGACGAAATCAATGTTCCCTGGCCCCCCATGATGGCCGCGGCAAGGAGATGGGCCAAGATTCAGTGAACTCAGTTATCACAGAGAACCTGTCTAGGCATGTAAGCCGCCACCACCGAGAAGTCATCGGAGGTCGGCAACCCAGATATGAGCTACATCGCATCAAACCAAGCATCCGTAACACTCCTCACGGTCACTGCCTGACGACAGGGCCGGCCACTGAACAAGAAAACTGCTCGAGGATTAATGGAGTTACGAGGGATTATGGGAAAACATACCGGTCGACGAAGTAGCGCAAAATTTTCCCAGAGAGGGAGAGAGACCGTATCCGTGCATACGATTCTACATATATCATTTTCGGATGTGGCAAGCCGAGTAGCTGGACCCAAATGTGCCTCAGTTATGGGCCCATCAAAGGGTACTCATTTGGTGTGTAGAGAATAGCGCTCACCTTGTTCACTATCACCGCAGCACAAAGCGTCACACAGGTTCCAGGCCCATTCAGTATCAACAAGTCCGCAAAGGGAGTTCCGAATGTGTCTCCCTTGAGTAACGGTGCTATGGTTACCAGATGTACGCAAACGAGGACGGAAC
>JBBPJY010000001.1:111917-134949 GCA_038088975.1 Xerocomus cyaneibrunnescens
TAGATCCTCACAAGATGCCTGGAGCTTGCTATTATCTGCATCCTCTCCCTTACTCGAGCGGCTGCTAAGGGATCCGCCACATTTTAGGTCACTGTAAAGTGAGACCCGTGTTATCAAGAGTCAACAGTGTAGATCTTAACATAACCCAGACTTCCCAAATCTATTGGATGGTGTCATCCCACACTTCTGCCGCTAAACATATTACGACGGCATCACCTCCAAAGACATTTCAACCACAGCTTGACATGGGTCACAACGAGATTTAAGCTGACTAAAGAACAGTCGAATCGGCGTGAGGATAAGCATGGCAGGCAACAAAGAATGAGCTGGATTACCTGCTAATCAATCGAAACAACACATCCACTGGGCCATCGATTCATCCGAGCAAAGACGAAGCCTAGACAAACCAGTTGAGCTGAATACGAGTAGTCACGGTTGTGTGGTCAGTCTGATCAGGAGGCTCATCGGTAAGGACTATGGTATGTAGGAGTCAGTTAAGAACACCCGCGGACCAGGAGCACCGCGCTGCAAAAAGCTACTGAAAGGACTTCAGCATCGACAGTATCGGGCACATGCTAACCTTTAAATCTGCTACAAGTAGTCTCATTTAGTTCTTCATAAGTAGATCTCTTCAAGGTGGTATGTTACAATGGAGTTGATTGACGTTGGGAAATCGCAGGTCAAACTATCAAACCGCAACCTTGGTGTACACAACTGAGGTTCAAGTCTACGAGCAGAGTCACCTCCATTCCACAAGAGCAATCGAGCAGAATATCCAAATTGTACCTATTAAGAGAATGCGCCAGTAAGGCAACCCAACATCGTCAACCACCAGGCACGATACAGTGCTCTCCAGCCTTCCTCATCGATGATCCTTTTTGCACAGTCAACCATGCCAACATAAGGTTCCCGCTCAGTCCTCAAACTAACGAATTTGATTTCAGTGCTCTTACGGTTCCTGGTCAAAGCCTGAGAACGTACCCAATAACGTCCTCATCAGTGCCGGAATATTCCACCGGCTCTTCTGCATCGCCTTCCTGTTCCTGAGAAACGGAATTAAATTCGGGCGCAGCATGGTTTCGCTGTATAGCGAGCCGAATAGAGATGACTTCGAGAGGTGTAAGAACAATCGTGCTAGCCAGTGCGAGGACGAAGAAAATGGACATTTTGACCCAGGACACATCGTCCCTGGAAGGAAAGCCAGGGTGGGAAAGTTCGGGGAGGAGCAAGCGCCGGACAGTCCTCAACCCAAGAACGACGTATGCGATGTGTGAGACTTGGGCTGCCAGGAGGCCGGGGGTCAGGTATAGGATCCAAGGACGCCGGCATTCGGTGGGCGTCAACAAGACACGCAGAGAATAAATAGCATTGAAGTAAGGCAGCTTATGGGGCGTGGTGATTGCTCTACCATATGATGAGCCTTCGCAGTCTGAGGGATTAAGGTTGAATCCTACCGATCGGTTATGATTGTTTGTGGCAAAGAGATCAACATGGCGAATAGGCTGTACGCCAGCGTTCCCAAGACACCAGTAGATGGGGCGTTGTAGGTCCCATGGCGAAGGTTACTATCACTTAGGAAGAGTAACAGAAATAGGGTGACAATGGCGGTGGACAAGAGGGTGGGCACTGATATACTGTTAGTGGTTCCTCGTAGCCCCGCAGAGAACTGAACACACTGAGTCCCTTGTACAATCCTGGCCATCCCTGTGCAGTTTCAAATGAGACTTTACTGAGGAAAAATCAAAACGAAATGGCAAAGCGCACCTCAATTCTGTAGACCCTCACCAACATGGCGAAGAAGGAAGTGATGACAGGGCCGGTATGTGGTTGTACACCCCCCTCTGGGTCAAGTTGGAGACCCTTGGGGTTGTAGTGAGCTCGAAATCTGACGAGTGCGCCAGTAAGTGGCACCAGGATCGCCAGCGAAACTGCAAGCGACCCGACTAGCACCAGCGTTTGGGTGAAAGAAAGCATGTCGTCTGTGAGCGCACGTCAGCGGTGGAGGCGAGATATAACCAGCCGCAGTTCTTGCCATTTCAAGCGGTGTCACGGCAACTGCCTTGGCCTGGTAACTGCCGAAATGGCCACATCCCTCTTGAACTCGAACCACCACCATCCCCCCTCTCGACACTCCCTGCCAACACTCCCCGCCAACCCATTCACTCAGATTATCGACCCCACTCTAGCTTCTCGCACGGCATGTTCGTCTCAAGGTTAGTTCCCTTATGTTGTTATTGCGGTGCAATTTTCAGCGTTAGCTTCGACGAATCGCTGTTATTTTGTCTCTGCGAATGTTACCCTTTTTACTCGTTAAATTTTTCAATCTCCTTGCCCTGAAAATTCACACTGTATCAGCATCTCATTACTGAGTGGATCTTTATAAGGGATGTTTCTTGCTCCATGAAGCTGGCCCTTCAGTGAACTGTGTTTCATTTTTTTTCCGATCGAAACAAATCAGTTTGGCGACCTCTAGTATTAAGCGGTCTTTCCCACCGTATATATAATGAAAAGGTTTTGAGCCAGGTATGAAACAGACCTAAAATCCTGACTTTCCATGTTGTACCTCTCCGAGTCCTGATGCACTTGGGAGAGTGATCAAGTAGAAGTACTCTCGAATCCATGCCTACAGCCCTTCGACCTCTTTTCTACGTCTTGTCGATCCATAAATCAATTCCTCGCCCACTATATTTATACTGGTATGTCTTCTAGTCCACCGTTAGGAAAATCGCCACTCCTGATCAATTACTTCCCGTTGCTCGTTAAAATCATCATGGTAGAACTGCTCGCCATCAAGCCTTCGGTATATCTATTGTGGGTCATTTAATCAGTGCATTGGCATGAATCTTCTGAAGAGACGACATGCAAGTCGTCATCCTCTTGACGTGCATCGTGCATCCTTCCAAGGATCATTTAGTCTTTTTTTATCACCTTCGTGGTGACTCTGCCGTCGAAACTGGCCGAAGTTGCATCGTCTCGGATGGCCACTATTCCCCCATCTCACTCACCCAACCCGTACACTATGGTCGCCATTATGATTGCCTTTACTTTACATGGTCAAGCGCCGCGCACAATGGCATTGCTCTCTTTGTCTCCTTCACGTATCTTGCCTACTGTGGCCTGTGCTCTTGCTGGTGCACACAGTCCTTGGCCTTTATTCGTGCGCACTCTGCACCCCCTCATGGATGTGCACACGTTGGAGTGCCTCTCGTCTGTCGCCCCCGCTCGGTCATCCAAAGGCACCCTACCCTTTCTGTACAGCTATTTTTCCTCGTGTACAGTAGATAGAGAAATACAGTTTTCTTTTGCCACATGCTTTGACTCTCCGACGACCTGACTGTTGCGACTTGGCTCCGTCTGTCTCCCTGCAGTCTCACACACACTTGGGCAGAGGTGGAAGTCTTACCCCCTGCTTCGTACATCATTCCCATTTTTCTTCGCCGTGTTCATGTCTACGGAAAGTGACGCCGAAACCAACAGAGTCGGTCGTATTCGAATCGAGTTTTGTTTGTTTTCTTACAAAGCGCCCGTTGTCTCCACAGAAAGCTGCCCTTGATAGACTGAGATTCCGCAAAACAGCACGTCTGGATATCTTTGATCACGACTCCTCACAACCACTCGCCACCAACGACCCAGCGCTCCTCTTCGCCGCCCCGCCCCCACAGTCCAGAGATGCGTCCGCATCCAACCACTACTACACACCCTCCACGCCGTCAACTTCTCATGGCATCGTTCTCGTGCCCAACTCCAGTCCCACCACTCCAGATACCAACCACCAAACCTGTCTGCAACAGAACTCACATGATGCACTGTCGACGGCTGGGCCAAGTCGTTACAATGCATGGAACCATTCCTCTCAACCTCACCATCTAGATCCCCTCTTGGCCTCCAGCGGGTTTGTGAATAGTGGAAAAGCAGTTTACGCGTCATTCACGCGTAACTATGGCGGAGACGTCCGAAGACTGTCCGAGGTGGACGGCTACGCGGAAGACGGGCCTCCCAGAAAGCGCATTAATCATGGCGGTTCCGGTGACGTGCTCCCGGTCCTCGGTATCCGTGCGCCTGATTCGCCCGACATTCAGCGCTTGGGACAGCGGCGGAAAGCTAACGTGAGCTTGGGTGGTGTGTCTACGTCTTCCGAGGATTCCATGCCGGACATTCGACACACTCTCGAACCGTCGGGTACTGGACAGTCGCGCATACTTCGGGGGCAGCGTCCTGGGTCGTCGGAGCTCACAGACCCTAGAGACAACAAGGGTGCTTTCGCGATGTTCAGGCTCTCCAACATCGAGCGTGATATCAACCTCGTACAGGCCGCATGGGCACAAGCGGGCGGAGATGAGAAGAAGGCGACCAGTCTCTTGGACGATCCTCTGTGGAAACCTGAAGCCAAATCGCCCAAGCTCCACACCTCCCCTGGCCCCTCTGCTGAAATAGGCAGAGTGACTGAAGTCGACGAGGCTACGAAAGCGAACCGTGCCGCCCTAAGGGAAAAGGCCAAGAAGTCTTCCATCTATGCGAATAGAGTTGTGCTAGATACCAACCAGTCCACGCCGATTTCAGCTCCATCCATCTCCATGGTTGCATCGCCGACGTCCCCTTCCACGCCGCTTGTCGTCCCACGCCGCAAGCGCGTCAATAAACTCGTCATCTCTGACTCTGACCCGTCAGACAGTGAGGATGGACCCATCAACTCCCGGAGCACATCCGCAAATGACACAGGAAAGGTGGCGCTGGACTTCCTCAATACGGCAAACACCGAAGGGCTGCAAGAGTTGACCGGTAAGACCAGCGAAATATAGTTTCAACCCGAGTTCACTATGTTATCGTTAGGCTGCACTTCGGAACAAGCCGATAAGATCGTATCCCTTCGACCTTTCACTTCTGTCGACGATGTCACCGTCAAGTTGGGTCAGGGTAGGAAGAAGGCGGGACCCGCGGGTATAAGTCCTCGGCTATTCGAGGACTGCCGAAGGGTGCTTGGTGGATATGGCGCTGTCGACAGCGTTCTCGAGAAATGCGAGCGCATAGGTGCAAGCCTCCGTGCGGCAATCGCGTCTTGGTCTACAGACAATGTCAACGGCAAGGGGAAAGGGAAGGAGGATGCGTCGAAACACCTGTCTTCCATGATCGACGAAACTGAGGAAGGTTCGCTAAGCCTCAAGTCCGTCAAGTCGGCGTCGAAGGAGAACTTTGCGAAACAGCCGGCAACGCTAACTCCAGGGGTGACGTTGAAGGACTATCAGTTGTTGGGCATCAATTGGTTATACTTACTCTATAAAAAAGAGTATAGCTGTATACTTGCCGATGAGATGGGTGAGTTGGTTCATTGTTTGCCTCTTGTCCAGCACGAGCTGAAACATTATGCACTAGGACTTGGTAAAACTATCCAGGTCATCAGCTTCTTTGCTCACCTGAAGGAACGAGGGAATGCTGGCCCGCATCTTATCATAGTGCCGTATGTGTAGGAGGTTGCCGTCATGCGTCTGATGACCGATACTCGTACAGATCGTCGACGCTGGAAAACTGGTGTCGAGAATTTGCTCGCTTCGCGCCCTTGATAGCCGTTCAGACGTACTACGCCGGTAAAGAAGAACGACCAGCTTTGCGCCAAACCCTCGTTGACACTCAACATCGCCGTGGCACGAACGACAGTGGCTGGGAGGTGCTTATCACGACGTACAACCTGGCACAGGGTGACGAGAAGGATCGCAAGTTCTTCCGAAGAGTAGAGTGGGATGTGAGTATGTCTGTACTGTGGAAATAAATACCGCCTGACGCGTGCACATTGCAGTGCATCGTTTTCGACGAGGGTCATGTGTTGAAGAACTTTCAATCTCAACGCTACCAAGCCCTCTTGAAGTTTGATGCTAGGTGGCGTCTTCTTTTAACAGGCACGCCTTTGCAGAATAATCTACAAGAGCTTGTGGTAAGTTTTTTTTTCACGTGGGACGAAGACGGTAGACGTCTGACTTCCCAATAGTCGCTGCTCAACTTTATCCTTCCAAATCTTCTCGGGGAGACGATGGATTCGTTGCGCGCCATTTTCAAAACAAAGGGAGATGCCAAAGTTGCTCTGCTCTCGCAGGAGCGCATCTCGCGGGCAAAAAAGATGATGACACCCTTTGTCCTTCGGCGACGGAAGGACCAGGTAAGTATTGGAGATTGAAGCTACCTTGCTGTTACTCACTTTGCTTTAGGTGCTCAAGGACCTTCCCCAGAAGACAGAGCGAATAGAGTGGTGTGACATGACAGAGCTGCAGAGGTCCATTTACAACGATGCTTTGCATCGATCTAGGAAGACCATTCTAGAAGTGGAACCCAATACCCCCAGCACGTCGGGCACTTCGACTCCCAACGACGCTGTAACTTTCAGAAAGAAGAAAGCGGCCAAGACGTCTCGACCCAAGGGCAAGTACGCCGAGAACAGCTCCAACGTGCTCATGGAGCTGCGAAAGGCCGCCTCACATCCGATGCTTTTCAGAAAGCTCTACACGGACCAGACCTTGACATCCATCACCAAACTATTACTGAAAGAACCCGACTTTAAGAAACGTGGGGCTGTGTTTCAGTATGTGAAGGAGGACATGGAAGTTATGACGGATGCCGAGCTGCAGTTCTTCTGCCGGGGTTACAAGGTGTGTATCTTGATCGTCTGTCGTTGATCGTCTGTCTCCCCGCTGATGTGTGATAAGTCGACGCGAAAGTACCTTCAAGACGAAAAGTGTTTCCTTGATGCTGGCAAGATCACCGTGCTGCTACGACTGCTCGAGGACTATGCTCGACAGAAGCGAAAGGTCTTGATTTTCTCCCAGGCAAGTAAACTGTTGGCGCAAAAGCACGCATATGATCTGATGTATAATCCAGTTTACCCAAATTCTGGACATCCTTCAAACCATCCTCAAGCAGAAGAGTATCAAGTATTCACTCCTCACTGGTTCGACTGCTGTCGATGTGCGACAATCGCTTGTTGACGAGTTCACGGAGGACGAGTCTATACCCGTCTTTCTCCTCTCTACCAAAGCGGGTGGTATGGGAATTAATCTGACAGCAGCCAGTGTTGTTATCATGTCAGTCAGAACGATATTTAGCTTTGGCGTTTCTGACTCGTTCCTTTGCAAGGTTTGACCAAGATTTCAACCCGCACAACGATCGACAGGCACAAGACCGTGCATACCGGATAGGACAGAAACGGGATGTTGATGTCGTGAAACTGATCACGCGGGGAACTATCGAAGAAGACATGTTGCGGTTGGGTGAAACCAAGTTGGCGCTAGACGAAGCAGTGGCAGGGGATGCGGACGAGACGGATGGGGACAAGGGAGAGAGCAAGCAGGAGACGGAGATGAAGATGTCACTCATGAACGTGCTCAGGAAACAGCTGGAACAACAGGACACTAGACAATCTGGAGGTCAAACGGCCACTTGCACTGGATGAATGTCACGGCTACGCATGTTGTTTGTGTAGTATACATAGAACATACCCTCTACCGATGGTGTTCTTTCATGTCAAGCAAAGACAGATAAACCGCGGATCAAGCGATCGACGCTGGCACGGAAGAAGTCGTTGTCGATGCCTTGCTCGCGAGAGTCCATTGGCACGAGCGGATTTCTGGCTACGTAATTCACAAAGGGACCGCTGTAGATCTGGCGTAGGACGTAGCGCAGGCCATCGGTGGCCGGGTCGCTGAGGCAGACGAACTTGTATCCCGACAAGGTTTCGTACAAGTGAAGCCTGTAGGTGGAGGTGCGGTAACTTGTGAATTGCTCGTCTCTAACGAAGCGGGCGCGGTGGCTCAGAAACGCAAGGCGAGACGGGGACGACCGCG
Organism: Xerocomus cyaneibrunnescens; assembly: GCA_038088975.1. Classification (NCBI taxonomy): domain Eukaryota; kingdom Fungi; phylum Basidiomycota; class Agaricomycetes; order Boletales; family Boletaceae; genus Xerocomus; species Xerocomus cyaneibrunnescens. The sequence continues at coordinate 119,744 of JBBPJY010000001.1, forward strand.
CACCTTGCGGACAATTTCTTGATCATGTTGCGCAGCGACAAGACGACGCCATATACGAGTTTTGCTTCTTCGTCGAACGGAAGGGCGTTGGATTTGGGTGCGTCTGGCGGTGGTTGTGATGGGATGGAGGTATCTTGGCCGACGGCGACGACGAACCCGGTGGTGGAAGAGAGGGTGTTGCGGGGGCTGCTAAAGGCAGAGCTGGTCGTTGTGGAGGTGTCGACGGTGAGCGGTGCGACGGCGCGAGAGACGGCGTTGAGGATGCCGCCCTCCATGGCGGGTTTGAGGTGTTTCGTGCGGTGCCAGTCTTGATAGTAGACGCAGGCGCAGTGTCTGGCGTGGTCGCATTAGCGTGTTCTCGTCATGGACGTGGACGTTGTGCACCTGTCGAAGATGTAGAGACTGTAGATGGTCATGTCGATGGCCGCTGACTCGACCGTGTTCGTCCATCTTTGGATCCCGCCGCCATGGCCAGCGTCGACGCTGGACCCGTCCCGCTCTCGTTTCCAGCCATTCTTCGCAACCCAAAGCTCTCAGACAGATTCGCCCATCTCCATGTCTCTGATCCCACCCCGCCGTCTCACCAGCACAGAGTCAGGAAAGAACGAACAGAGCCGGAAGGAAAGCGCTGGGTCAGACGGCGCGAGAATGGTGCCCTCCCTCGCTCTCCATCGCCGCCCCGACTGACCCGTCCGTAGCCAAGTTCACACATAACCCGCACATCGCCCTCCCAACCACCGCCGACTTTGCCCATCCTCTGCAGCGACCATCGTCCACGTTTCCACACCCCTTACCCTCTTACCTGCCCCGCTCCATCCCCGTTCCTCCCTCTCGCCCTCCACCCACCCTCCCCCGCACATCCTCTGCGGGCCTCTTCTCCTTCTCCTTGCGTGGCGCCCGCCGTACTATCCGCGCTCGCCCTTCCTCTGCCTACCTCGTGAAAGCCGTAGAGACTCACCTTGCAGAATGGCTTCAGGGCGGGACTTACCTAGACCCTGATCAATCCAAGGGCCTTCTCCGCTTCCCTGGCGACCCCGTCGGGGGCAGAGAAGACATCAGAGAAGTCTCCAGGGAAGCTGGTAGACTCATCTGGGCTATCAAAGCAGATTCCACGCTTGCGGGCGCCGGCTATCACAACGGCGGTTTTGAGCGATACGTCGTCCACTCCGTCGCGAGGTGGTACGGCGTTATCAGCTTCAGTACGTCCGTCTCGTGTCGTCCTCTCTTCACCTACTGACACCGCCAATCAGGCAAGGAGACAGACGGCCATCGTCTCACGTACCTCCTCCGCCCCAATGTCACCCGCCCCGATCCTCGTGTCAATACAGCTTCTCGCGTACTCGATACCCCTCCCACCACAGACGCCTCCGATTTCCACGTCTCCGATGCCAGCCTTTCCGACTCCAACACGACAGACGCTTCCGACATCGATTCGGTTGCCGGAGACCTGCCGGCTGACACGCGTTCGCTTTCCGACATCGAGGAATCCCGTCCGTCTTCCCCTCCCTCCTGGTCTGTCGTCGGGGGATCCGACCTTGCCATCGACTCGGACGACGACGACGCGGACGAGCGTGGGTTCGCAGCGTCCATAGAATCCCTATCCCTCTCTACTCATGCCGAGTCGGACAGCTTTGCGACGCCGTCGGCGGACACGATGCTCACACAAGGCGAGAACCCGACGCCCTCTCGCGCCCGCGCCGACCGAGATCGACTGCGCATGCCCTACCCTCGCTCGACTTCTTCCCCCTCCCCGGCTCGTAGGTCCCCGCACCATTTATTTACCGCTCGCAAATTGGCTGCAAGGCGGAAGCGGAAGGCCAAGAACGACAGGAAGGGCTTTGCTGGGGCTATCGGGACCGATAGAGGATCGTTCTACGATTACCTTTTTGCCTGAACTTCTCGGGCGAACATGTATTACACACCTATACGCGATTTAGGATGCTTGTAGCTGTTGTTGGCTTCACGGATGTGTCTATCACCTCTAATGTATCATGCTGGAATCCAGCTGGCTTTAGGTCCTTTTCTGACATTGTTCTCGGTCATCCCACCTTCATCCTGCTCAGACGCGAACTGTCCCGCAATACAACCGTCCTATACACCTGACGTTCTCAAGCATCGGTGTCCTGCAAGACTTGTACATTGTAATGACTAGTGATATATATCACGTCACGCAAGTCCTTTACTGCGTAAATATTCTCGTCAGCAGATATAATGTCGACCCTCCCAGGCGCTTCGTATTGCCCACATGTCAGTTTGTGCTCTCCGCAGCTCCCCCGAACAAATGATACCAGACTCACCACAAAGTTTGTGATCGCCGCAAATGCTAGAATGAATATCAAGTATGCCTTGGTCCGTGATACACCACCATCCGGGCTAAACGTGCTCGAAGAGTCCGTACCTGAGAGGATTAGCAAGAGGAGCACGCCCTGCGTTTTCCAGGTTCATGAGCGCCAGGCAACGTCTTCGAAAAACGACGTGACACTCACGTTCGATAACACCCATGTCAACAACACGTTCGTTCTTACGTTTGCGTAATAGTCTATCGCAGCTTGCTCCTTTTCCCGCTCGGACATCACTTTCGTTATTGCTTTTCCCTTCGTCCTCTGCTTGGTCTTGGCACCTTGTTGTGCGTCAGCCATGTCGGCAAACTTGGCGGCGCGTAGCGACTCGAGGGCTTCCTCGTAGATCCCGTTTACATCGGCCGCTTCGGCAAGCATCTTGATGTCAACTTGAGAATACGAGTCCTGCACAGCAGCGCCGAGGTCGGCATCGGGTACTGCATCTTGTTTTGTTCCCCACGAAATCTAACATGTGGAAGACGACATAAGTGTGGTGCAGGAGGGCGGGTCAGGAAACACAAACGTCATTTAGATTTGAGTAAGCATATCTAGCATGCGCGCGTCAGTTGAACCTTTCCAAGGGGACGAAAAGTCTCACATGCTCAAGATGCAGACGTAGGTCGGCGTCAGTAGCAGGTATTGCACAAAACTTGTTAGGATATGCCATGGATCGAACGCGAGCAGGCTGCTCAGGATATAGACTACGTGATCATAATTCACATCCAAGAACGTCCGACACACAGTCAGCGGATCGTTCTCTCATTCCGGTTGTGCCTTGGGACCTACCTCCGAACGTGATGACAACACTCAACAGCACAACAGCACCTCCAGCTTGAGAGGCAGTCGCTATCCCGCAGAGTACAGAAGCAATGATGAGGTAGACCATCAACACTGCCAGAAAAATCGACGCAAGTTTGTATTTTAGACGAGCACTGGAATCCGGGCTCAGTATGAATGACTTGGGGGCAATCGGGACGTACGCCTTCGGCTTGTTCCCCATCGACATGAGGAAACAGGCAATGATGATTGAAGCTAGGAAATACTTTGGTTCGTTAGAATGTAGCTTGTCGGTAAGAAAATGCATCATACTTGAACTATTGCATTGAAGTACTGGATATTTGGCAAGCCGAACGATTTACCCTCCAAGGACGAACTTAATATGACCTATTTGCCGCCGGCCAGTTTCGTCAGCCCAATACGTGTCATGCACACACAGGTCAGCTACTCACAAAGAATAGATAAAAGTTTCCCTAGGACCATCTCGCTCAGCATTAGACGTGCAAGTGCTACAGCACTCACGATCCCAAACCATGTAAACGCCATGTTGATGCAGTTAAACACTGTTTCTACCAGTAGTGTCACCTTCCTCCATGGACTGTGCCCACTACGCATGATTTGACCGACATGCGCAGTGGCATACACTGCAGCGAAAAAAGAGCCGTTTAGCCATCGCCGACGCTGAGATATGAACTCTGGGAGCGATTCAGGAACATCAGTCTCGCCGATCGCCCCCTTCACGTATTTGAGCACCCTAAAGTGCAAACAGATGAATTGGATTAAGGGAAATAACATGAGAGCTATACCAGCTAGAATTGGCTTTGGCTATTAGCTCAAAACAAAGGATACGCTGGAAACCATAAACTTGGAGTTCCACAAAGATCACGAGTCGCTTACGTCCTCAGCGAGATCTATTGTCTGTTAGTATATGAGCAGGTAAGGAGTGAAAGTGACCTACACATATTTGATGTGAAAATATCGGTATCGCTGCCATGAAGAACCTCGCCTTTAAAATAGGAGGCGAGAGGACCACGTCCATCTTTATTGTTCTGCAAGGCAATGTACCTGTACAGATCAAAAATGGTCAAAGAGAGCACCCCAACGTCCTGCATATATACCTATAGGCGGAAAATGCGCCAGGCTTATGCGCACGTAAATGGTGGTTTTACATTATAGAGTAAACAAATTCACCAGAACACTGATATACCCAAACATACTCTCGGTAGGCTTGTCCAAGATATTGCTCAGCTTGTATTCAAAGTTCTGCGCGGCGACTTTGCAAGCAATTAACGTGAGGGCATATCATATGAAGAAGTCACTTCACCCAAGGGGTTCAAGAGCGATTTCCAGTTCTTGCCCTTGTATACGGCAATTTCTCCACAAGCGCCACCGACATTTGAGTTAACGTCAAATGTCTTCCATAGACGATAGATACTGTTATTCCCCGGGCGAGTGCCAACGTCCAACAACACACACACGTTCGGCTGCGTTACACAGGTCAATCTGATCTCATACAGATCCTAATCTACCCACCTGGAGCATTGGCGCAAATGCATTAAAGAACCACCTATGACTATTAATCTTTTTCTGGTTCTTTTCTTTCATGCAGAAAATGATTTGCGTGGGTACGATACCCTTGTCTGGATACTTGAACTGAATGTTCGGGTCCAAGGCAAAGGAAGTCGTATATTCGAATAAATGGGCGGTTACTTCTTTATTGTTTACAGTGTTTTTCATGTGGTCTCCGGGTTGGTAAACACCTAGCAGTGTTAGGCAGTCAAGGACACGAGGATGAACCTTCTTTCGTCCGTCTGCAACAATGCAGACCACGACCTACAATCAACCGTCAGTAAGGAAGAATATATGGAGCGCAGGATGAAGTGGACCTTCTTCCACGCGTCAGGTCCCCAAGTTTGTGAATTTTTACGCGAACAGAGATGTGCGATGTTCCGCATCACACCGTACATGGTCCTGCAGAACAAGATCTCGTCTTCCTGCACACAGCTGCCTGTCAGCATGCTGGAAAAGGACGTCGACTCGACATGCTAGACTCACATTGTACATAGTAATAACAATAAACAACTCCGTAATGCGCCCACTTTCGTTCTGGCGGAGGAAGAACTTTTCTTTCTCAAAATCGTCGGGGTCGCAGGTGACGGCAGTATACCTGGTCTTGGTCATTTCTGGTTCTCCACGGTAAGGCATGACAAGCGTGGGTGGCACACTGAGATCGACGACCAAGTTCCCATTAGTGAGTTGGACGCGTTTTTTTTTTAGTCTACGTCGGACGCGACCGATGGGGGCGGGTCCAAAGTGCATGGTCTCGACTGGAGTCTCGGAGTCTCGGGAAGGAGATAAAGAAGGCGTCTTTTCGCCTTCGTCCATTTCGTCATTTTCACCTGGAACGTCCGCATACTGAGATATGTCGTATTGGTCATTATAGTCGTCATCATAATCAAATTTTTCAGAAACACCACGGGATTGGGAATAGCCGGTATAATGCGCAATGTTATTCTCGTCGAGTCTATAGTCTTCATCGTCACCACAAGGGGTGGGGGAACGTGACCGTGGCGGATGGTAGGTTTGACGGGGATATACGCCTGAGGCAAACGCCTCCGCATCGTGTTGAAAGTGATCAACAGAGCCACTGTACGACGCTGAGAAACCATTCGCACCATAGGGAGCGTTTACGGATGGTGTCGAACTGAAAGGGTTACCAGTGACATGAGGGACGCCCGCTGGTGGCTGGGGAAGTGAGCGACTAGAGTGCTGACTGTACTGGCTATATTGGGAGAGGGGTCGCATGTCTGAATGATCGGTGTAGACTGAGGTGGGTCTCGAGGCGAATGGATCGTGGTCGTGTGCAGACGAAGAAGGCTCGTCTAGATCGAGGGTTTCGCCAGTCATGATGGTGGGCAAAAGTTGGCCCGGTTGATATCGCTCCGGAGGCTGTCTCGGCTGGGCCTGTTGATGTTCCCCAGCACCTGGCAAGCTGTGGTATGGGGGTGAGCGGTATCGTGGTGGTAAAAAGACGCCCGTACACGGAGTGGTGCTGGCCGTCGTCGTGGTCGTGTTCGGCTGGGGCTGGTCTTCGTCGCGGCATCGTCAGCCAGTGGATAAATTAAACTTTCGACTCCAACGTTCACTACCGCGTCTCAGTCACGTGAGAGTACACATGACGTTACGTCACATGATGTCGAAGTCGCGTGACACGGCGCGTATCGTGACAGGAGCGAGTCCAAGTCTCCCTGCGATGGCCGAGTCATTATCAGACCCGTGGGTCCGTGACTACCTCACGGACGTCGCGGAAACACACGGTGCGCAGCTCTACAACGCCCCAGTATCATCGGGAAAAAAGAAGGTTCAGCTCACAGACGTACGTTCCCCGTTACCGCACCGTACAAGTCCATTCTGACCTCCCCCCCAGTTTCTCACTTATCAAGAAAATAGTTACGTTTGGGCATGGATATCCGACAAGGATCACAGAGTGCCCGTACGTATCTCAAAAGATGCTGCAGTCGCATACAATTGGTCAGTTGGACCCCATCGCCTTGCGTTGCCTCACCAATTCTCGTAACAGTCAACATAGCCGCAACATCATTGACTGTCGTTTTTCCGTCGTGGTTATCTCAAATTATCACCCTATGTTCTCTCCGCATCCTCTCGGTCCCAATACGACCGGAAATACACCCGTATCTCACATATCTCTTGAAATTGGCTTTGTCAAATTGGTAGGCTTTGGCGGACACCTCTTTGGGAATCCCCGTGATCTCGAATCGGATGAGAGCATAAAGGAATGGGTCCTCGGCCTTCGTCAGGACGGTGGGGGTGGGTAAGTTCGCGCAGATACCCAACGTCCTGGTTTAATGCCCTCATTCAGAAACATTTTATTGCTTCGCAAGCAGCAAGCACTAGCTCAGAACAAAAAAGCCTCACCATCCCCACCTCCCTTTTCGTTGTATGCTCCCGTCTCCCAATGTCAGGCTACTAAACTTCTTGAGGATGTTCCGAAACCTAAACCTGAACTGCACCAAAACTTCAAACGCGCGTATGTCAAACGCTGGCGGGTCTGTCTGTTTACTCTTGCAACATCTGTAATGTATTGAGTTCAATGACCAGACAGTCGAGGCTAATCCATGGAAGTTTGAGATCCGGCCGGCAACGGAGGAACTACCTAACTGTGAGTGTACTTCTGCACACGACAGTTGGCTCATAATCACTGTGTGCACTTAGTATATCCCACACCACCTCGTTGCACACCTTCGCCCGCCCCCAGGCCACGACAGCAAGGAACACCAACGGACTGGTCACCTTCGAACAGGGGTAGTTCAGTTGCTCCAGATAAAGTCACCATAATTGCTTCTGGAAGTGAAATACGACGGCACGATGAAGCTGAGATCCTGTCTACTGGTCCACCCTTACCCTCTGATATGGAGAGACATGCCACAGTGGATACAGTCATTACGTCGGACACCCGTTCTCTTCAGCCACCTACACCTGCGCAACGTACCACGCGCTCATCGTCGCCGCCGCTCTCCACTTCACCCCTTCGCAGTTCTCCAGAAGCAGTTACTCGCTCTTCCCCTCTTCCTTCCCAACTGCCCCCTTGCTCGTTTCCGCTTCCACCCAGTCCATCCTTACCCCTTCTGTCATCCTCTTTGCAAATACCCCTGAGTATTCGGAGGAATGTTCAGCGGAAAGTTCCTCGTCCTGGACTTCCCGTTTCCCGACTAGATCCCATCAAGCAAGGTCCAGTTCAAATTCTGGTGCCTAATTCTGACACGTCTGGTACCGGGTCGTCCCAGTCACATTCACAATCGCAACATCCTTCGCAGTCGCAGCGTCAACTATCGTCACATTCACCTGCTTTCTCGTCATCTCTTACAAAGAAGTTTAAACGTCTTGATGCATCCACGCCTCGAGAGGAAAAGCCAGGTAGCTTGACAAGGCATACATCAAAGATGTTCGCAGCGCCTTTGCCTACGCACCGGGGTATCGACGAGCAGGACACCCCTTCGAGAGAGAAGCAGAATACTGAAAGGCCTGAAACCGACTTAGGAAAGCAGGAAGGGTCAGCCTCGGCTAGACAGCCCGCCCCCAGCGCTCCAAAGATTGAAGTGCTTGAAGTAGTAGGAACATCTGATACCGAGGAAGAGACCGACCAGTTACAGCTGACCCACAATACTGCACGGTCGGAGGTTGGCATTAACGAGCATACCAGAACACGGGATGCGGACGAAAGAATTGCCGATGCCGACCACCAAGATAACCACGATTCCGTTGATAAAGTTGTTGAAGTACATTCCACGCCACAAAGAAGTTCACCTCGTCAGCCTACAGGTCTACCTGTTGTCTCAGTTATGCAGCACTCATCATCCAACGACCAAGATACTGACGAAGTTTCCATTCACCATTTCCGGCGGTTGCGCGAGCGCCGTGAATCCCAGAGTTCTATGCATTCGCTTTTTTCCGATTCATCGGAAGATGAACGGATCGTATCCTCGCTTGCCCCAATTCTTCCCATGAACCGCAAGGAGGACAAGATGCAAGAAAAGGCGAGGCCTGCCCACGTCAGTCACGACCCGGAAGCATGGAAAGAACCTAGTTTCATTGCTAGGAGCAAAGCAAAGGGCAAGGCCCGTGTTGTCAAGGAACCAGTCGTAAGCGCGCCGAGTGTGAAAGTTGCCGAGAAACGCCGGCGGTCCGCTCAGCCAGAGTCATCTGTACCGAAACGGGTAAAGGCTGCCTCGCCAGAAGTGTGTCAAGTGGCGTCGGGCCAGGCTACGGAGATCGTTCGGCCTCAAGACGTCGGGGCATCCGCTAATGAAAAGACACAGTCAAGTAAACGCACCTCAACCTCCCTCACGGATACCACCGAAATGGCGACACCATCCGCTGCTTTGCAATCATCCAAGCCCCGTTTAGCAAATCTTGCTGCTGACTTTGAAGGAATTGAATTGGGCAAAGGAGTGCCAATACCGACGGCGGATATGGAGGACATAAAGAGTATATTGCTGAGAACAGGAAGGATTCGAACACTCGGGGAGGAGGTAGAGAAAGACGGCAGAGTTTACATCATGAGATAATACTCGAAATGATACTCGCACAGGATGACAACACTACTCTTCTGATATTTACTGATCCGCTACAAGAACGACCCTCTTACCAGTGTTCGTGCCCTTCTGCACTGCTACAATCGCCTCCCCTACACTCTCGAGACCCTTTGAGATGTCTTCTTTGAGCTTGAACTTGCCAGCTGCAATGAGTGCAGGCACTTCAGCGTAGAAAGCATTCTGGTACTTCGGAAGAATGGAGGTGATGATGAAACCGGAGAGTCTGATCTCTTGTGCCACGATGTTCATTAAGTTCTGGTAGGTAGGTACAAATTAGCGGGTTCCCGAATCGTGGTCTCAGATAGTTAGACCTGGTACTCACCATTACAGGGTGAGGTTTCTCGTTATACTCGGAGATCATTCCGCATTCCTGAAAATTATTAGGTCAAATCGAGAAACCTAGCGTGAGTTAGACTCACAACGAATCGCGCATATCTAGCTGCAGCTCCCAGGGCTGCTTCGAGAGTTTCTCCTCCCACGTTGTCCCAATAACTGTGCGAGACATCGATCATTATCACCCTCGTCGACTGGGTGAAACAACATACATGTCAATCGGACCTTCCTTCTGGAGTACCTCAGATGTGTTTGTGGTCTTGTAATTGAAGGCCACGTCCGCGCCAAGTTCCTTCATAAACGCAACCTTCTCGTCCGAGCCCGCCGAAGCAATCACCTTGAGGCCATCACGCTTCGCGAGCTGGATGAGGAGACTGGAATGTTACGGATTTCATTGATGAATATCCCCAAATAAAAAGAGAACGAGAAGACGCACGATCCAACCGCGCCAGCTCCAGTGGTTATGAATACCACCTCACCCTTTAGATTCGCCATCAGCAACGAGTACAAACGGTCATCAATATGACCTACCTTCTTAGCTTCTGCATATTCCTTCCAACCACAGTACGCTGTTTGACCTATCAAGATCAACCGAATGAATTATAATATACTGTCCAGACAGGGGCAGACCGCCATACCTGGCATACCAGCTGCCCCCACAAACACGCTCCAAGGGATGTTGTGATGATTCTCTATCTTTCCAAGCAATTCTCCAAATTGGGTTTGCACCGAGTACTCCTCGAACGCTGCGACGAGCTAAGATCCACTGACGTCGAGTTACGTGCCATCAGAATTGCTCACGAAGAATCCCATATACATGATCGCCAGCTTTGAAAGCGGGGTTCTCTGAGCGAACAACGACGCCTACGCCGAAATTGTCAAGCCTAGCAAAGGAATTATGCTCGAACTCTAACGCGATAGGATGATACGCACGGCTTGCCAAGATCAAAGGCAGGCTGACCACACGGGTACACGTCATGAGAACAACTTGCTTTGGAGATTTCCGAAGAAGACTCACCCTATATGACTCGACGCTCGCATCTCTCATACGACCTCTCATATAGGGGTCTATAGACAAGACGAGGGTCTTCACTAGAACTCCCCCACGCAAGGGTACATTCTCGAGGTCGATTTTTGGGCTTGCGTCGTACACGATTGTGCGACCAGGAATGGGGTAGTCTATCAAGGTGGCGTCAGTAGATATGCCCATGGACCGCCTCAAATTTGGCTTGTCGACTCACCCGTTGGGACCTCGTTAAAGATGTAGCGGGCGTTCCTGGTGGGTGCCATTGTTCTTGTGTGTGCTTTGAGTTATGGGAAGCCGATGAGAGCCCCACAGTTATCTTTAAGTACCCGTGCCAGCCACTACCGCGTCATCGTCAGCTCGGGGGTCCCAGTGATAAGCCGAGGTTGGCTGACGACATGCAACTCCTGAGACTGACAAATATGCACCAATCCTAGCGCGGCTGTTTCCGAGGGTACCGAGGATGATTAGGCAGGTGTGAGTGTGCGCCACGGAGGACCCCACGAATTAAATTGGGGCTAGAGTCGTCCTGCCGACCAGGCTGCACCCCGCAGATGGAGAGTATGGCGGGGACTGGCCAGTGTCCCGAATGCACTTTTAACCCCATGTGTCCGAGTCAGAACCAGAAATCGTGCTCAGTGACCGTCACGGATTGACGCGGTATGCTTACATTCATTTAATTTGAATCACGACAGCAGCTCGGTCAGAGCAACGGGCGATCCTGCTTCTGCCCGAGGTGACTGTCACAGTAACGGCCTCGGCACTCCCAGGGATCGACGCCCCTCGGGATTGAATTACAGTAGTGCACAACCTACTTTTCCTATGCATTATGGTGTCTTATGCATTATCATGTTGCAGTTTTGGTGGTGCCTGGCCTATTTGTCCTGAGGTTTCACTATGTATTGTGAGATAGTGTACTCAGGCTGTAGTACCCTCTCACGGTGCGGATTACACTATTTAGAGCTGGTATGAGGAATAATTTCAAGTTTTGTCCGCATTTACTGACGAAATTTTGCCTGGAGACGATATTGGATAAAGTTAGGGATGACATTTAGCCAAGTTCTAAATACTGCAATCTGCGCCGTGTCTTGCATCCACACACTGTGGGAATTAGCGGCCAAGGAAGTTTCCTCACTGAGCCGTGTTCCTATCGACAGGAGCCGTGACTTGGCAGGTGGATATCCTGCTAGACTACGCACCTCGGCAGGCTATCTGCAAAGCCGTCAGTGCGTAAAAGCATGCCTATCTTGCCCGTTTTGTTGGACCCAACCAGAGTCACATTCTTCTCTGGAATACGGCGGGCCCAGGCGACCGTAACGGTCACCAGACTAACACAACTTTAACGCGGGCCGGGAACACCATTCATGTCATTCACTCCATCAGAAAATGCTTCACACCCCAGTCCAGCTGACCTCTACATGTCCCAGCCGCGTTCCCCAAGCGCTACGTAAGACCGTGAATCGATAAGATGCCAGTATGGAAGTCGGGTCTCTGGAGCCTTACCGTGCACACCTGATTGTTCCAGAGGCGCTCTGTCCTGGCCCTCACTAACAATGACACATTACTCGGCATTCAATCTACGTGTCATTTTCGTACTGACGTTGGGAAGCCTAACGTACGGCTATGCATTTAGCGTCATATCGAACACACTCGGCCAACCGGGTTTCCTCTCCTACTTCTCTCTCACCACTAATCCATCCTATACAAGCCGCATCGAAGGTGCCATCAACGGGCTCTTCTCAGCGGGTGGAACGTTTGGGGCCCTTCTCGTCGGCTACATATGTGACCGATACGGTAGGAAGGTAACGATGAACACGGCGAACATCGTGTGTATCATGGGAGGTGCCCTTCAAACTGGATCGGTGAATCTGGCAATGTTTCTCGTAGCAAGGTTCATCACTGGCTGGGGAATCGGAATGATGGTGGTACTCATTCCCATTTTCCAAGCTGAGATCTCTCCGCCATCCGCTAGGGGGCTATTTGTTGGTCAACACGGTGAGCTGTTTTACCCATGCTGTCGCTGATCAGCATTTATCTATATGCAACAGGCGCGTGGATCGTCTTGGGATACGCCATAGCGGGATGGGTAGGCGTAGGGACATACTACTCTTCGAACACGAGCTTTCAATGGCGTTTCCCTCTTGCGCTTCAATGCGTATGTCCGCTGGCCCTCCTCTGCTGTAGCCCTTGGGTTCCGGAATCACCGCGATGGCGTACGCATTTCCTGTCCGGATGGTATTCCAGCGATATCGGGCTAACCAATCCTTCCCAGTGCTGATGCAACATCGACACGCTGAAAGTTGGGAGATAGTGGCGAAGCTCCACGTCGACGCCAACGACATCGCAGGTCCCGAATCCGAGCGATATGACTTTGCTCAGAGAGAATTTCATCAGATGGTCAAACAAGTTGAACTGGATTCTCAAGCATGGGCTACTGGAGGTGGGATATGCCAGCTATTCAAACGATCGTCGTATCGCAAGCGGATGTGGATGGGTTTTTTTACTCAGTATGCAGCCCAGGCTACGGGAGCCATGGTCGTTTACAGTCAGTACTCCTTATCACATTCATTTGCAGTTAGGTGATGCTAACGCACAGACTGATTGCGACAGATTACATGGTTAATCTCTATCAGGGCCTTGGGATCACTGGGGGACTGGTACTCATACTTGGGGCTCTCTATGTAACAGTGGCGGCAAGTGCCAATTTCCTCGCGTCATTCATTATGGACTACGTGGGTCGCGTCCGCCTGCTCAGTAAGAAAATCAAAATCTCGTGTTGCTTCCATACCACTGATCGTTTCTATCCTGTGATATAGTCATTGGCTTGACGGGGTGTATGATGGCACTCTCTCTTGAATGCATCATGGAGTCACAATACGCATCACCTCATGCTCACATCACCAACGCGTTGGGCGTCTTCTTCATCTTTCTATTTATCTTTTTTTATGCCGGTGGCATCGACGCTACGTCCTATGTCTATTGCTCCGAGCTCTTCCCTACACACATCCGTTCGCAGGGCATGGCATTCTCGATGATAGGTACCTTTTTGAGCACGGTCGTCTTCCTCGAGGCAGGTCCTACGGCATTGAAAAAGATCAAGTGGTGGTATTATGTGATGTTCATCGGACTGACAGTCATTGATATTGTGGTGATGTGGCACTGGTTTCCAGAGGTGAGACTACGGACATGAACAAACGTCATGCTAACACGCGTTCAGACGAAAGGACTTTCTCTGGAGGAGATCAATGGATTGTTTGGAGATGAGGTTGCTGTTCATTTCTCAGATATTCAAAGAGAGGTCTCTCCAGAGGATCGTCAGACTGCTGCCAACGAGGAGAAAGAGGATATAACACATTTAGAGAATTCCCTTGTTTCGTAATGTCTCCACAAGTCGAGTTACAGCGCAGTGTCAAATACAAGTAAGAGAATGGTGCAATGCGACTAATCCAAGATGACATATTTTTTCAGGTGTTCTGGTATAACGTCGTACAGCTCTTTGGATTGCAACCATTTCTTGGAGAACAACCGGCTCTGATAACGGTACGCACCGTCGCACAGGACGGTGACGATGCTCGATCCTGACGGGGATCCTCACATTAGTCCTATATCTGATAGCAGTCACCGGACACACCCTTGCCAAGCTTTTGCGCAAGCTCCACGGCGGCCACGACATTCAGTGCCGAGCTTGCGCCAACGTATATACCCTCTGTGTCTAAGAGTTGGTATAACATGACGATCGACTTTTCATCTGAAACTGTGAACGATCCGTCTACATCCTTGATAAAGGTCGCCAAATTGTCCGTGACACGGCCCTGGCCGATGCCTGCAGCATCACAAGCTTCAGCCTACAACTGTGACACCGATGGGGAGAGTAGCGTGACAGACCTTCGGTGATCGAGCTGCCTTTGCGCTCGATGAGGTTCCCGCCGCTTGACACGTACGCATGCAACACGCTCCCGGGAGGGTCCGCAAGCCACACCTGCGTCTTCCCATCGCTCTTCTCCTTGAGATACCTTCCCACGCCGGCCAGCGTCCCCCCCGTCCCGGTGGCACACACGAACGCATCGACCTTGCCCTCCGTCTGCATCCAGATCTCGGGGCCGGTGGTGATGTAGTGCGCGTGGGCGTTGGCCGTGTTGTCAAACTGATTCGTCCAGATGGCGTTATCTAACCTCTCGGCGTGTGCGCGCGCCTGGTGGTTGTAGTTCTGCGGGTCTTCGTACGGGACGGCGGGGACGGGATATACCTCGGCGCCGAGCATGCGCAGGAGGTCGATCTTTTCTTGGCTCTGCAGCGTAGACGGAGTGCGGCCCGATGCGTCAGCATTGGGCACACCGAGAGCGACCAGCGATGTAACGGGCGCGCACTCACCTGCGTGTTGGGCATGAAGATGACGCATTTGTAGCCCCTCGAGCGACAGACATGGGCCAGGCCGATGCCGGTGTTCCCTGCGGTCCCTTCGACGACCGTACCACCGGGTCGTATGCTAGGGCTCCCACATCAGCCCCGGTCCCTGGCGAAAAGCGGCAATGGTATGCATGCACTCACTGGCCCTTTTTTTCAGCGTCCTGAATGACCCCGACGGCGGCACGGTCCTTGATGCTTCCTCCCGGATTCTGG
>JBBPJY010000002.1:0-33952 GCA_038088975.1 Xerocomus cyaneibrunnescens
ATGTATCGCCCTAAGATCGGCCGATGACTGTTTCTGTATGTCATCCATGTATCTGGATCATTTCTTTGTCTTTAACTTGAATCTGTATCGTAGTCAAATGCACACCAAAGCACCCCGATCCATCCGCCGGCGAACTCAGTCCGTGAGATGGCCAGCTTCCTCCGATAGCTAGAGCCGGTCAGCCCCAACGATGTGTCAGCCACCATTGTCTCATCCTCTCCTCTTGTTAGCCTCCATTTATCGACTTTCCGCTTTGTTTTGTAGCTGTCCCATGAACTGTCATGCTCTCTTGCCAGTCGGTACCGCGCATACGCGTCGATTTGTCGAATGGTTCTCCGTACAGCCTTTCGCCGTCAAGCACCCTTGATATCACACACGTCTTAGGTCAAGCTAAGCTACTACCGATGCTGTTAGCCGAAGACTTCGTGTTCGATGATGCTGACAATGCTTTGTACTTCGAAGATGGCCGCTTGCAGGACTTCCCTTCGTTTCCCATGGCGCGCCAACCGCTGCTTTTCATCTTGAGCTCTCACCGTGGGCGACTTCCCTTCCACCTTCGCCCGGATGCCTTCGAGTTGGGTGATTTTTATGAGGACGAAGAAGGCGTTTGTCCTCTTCTGACAGCCCCGACGGCACCCCGTATGAAAGTGATAATGAAGGAACAGTTGTACGTGCAGAAATGGGTCGTGAGTTGCACATTCGTAACTTGTCTGGGTATGCGCTTACTCGGCATCATAGGACTCTTTAACACTTGACAGTCCCCCAAAACATATCCCGTGGACTTGCGAGAAGCCCGCCAAGAAACAGGAATGGATTGCAGAAGGCTCCATATTTCCAGCTGACGTGATCAAACGCATGAAGTCTTCCACTGGCCAGCGCGGAGCCATTCAAGAACATTCTGGTGTTACCGATACGGACAGATTCTCAGTCCCCATTGACCAAGCGTCCAACTCGCTAAAGTTCCGCTCACCCTTAGAAGTATCTGCCCCAGTTCACGCGTCCACGGAATTCCACACGTCAATGCTACGCGTTCGTACCAAGTCCGCGGACGTTGATCCTGGGATCCTCCGCGGGGAATCAAAGACGTCGCACACCCCGCATCGCCTCGTAAGGATCTCACAACCACTTTCATTATGCACGTCCGACGCGCCCTTAGCTACTCGCCGTGGCAAGTCATTAAGTAGTTTGAAGTCGAAAGGGTGTGTTATCGAACATATGGAATACCCTGACATCCCGACTGCCTTTCGCGGCTCCCCAATTATTTGGTCGCCTCGATTCGATACCTTCCCTGTTCCATCCTTTACAGACCACGAAAGCATGCTCTTGGACCTGAAGTCAAAATGCACTGCGCTTGGTAGTGGAGTGCCACCTCTCATCCAGGAACCGCCACGTCCACAGACACAGCTGACTCGCACCTCGCTCAGCGTCGACGAATGGTCATTTACCCGGGGACTCGCGACCTTCGACAACAGCTTCTTGGGATCGATCAACGGTCAGGTTCCTAGGGATATGACTACTGATACGAGTATTTTCCTTCCTGATGACTCTTCAACCCCTGTGAAGGGGCCTGGCTTTACCGCGCGCCTCGAGTTTGTACCTCGTCTTTATTTAACGCCTGCATCGCAGTCTCCCGGAAATCGCTCTAGTGATCCTCCAGGCGTTCCGTTACCACTCCGTCCCGCTCTCATCAATCCATCAACACCTCCGCACGTCAGAGGTATCTTGAAGAAAGTGAAAAACGTTCGTTTTGAGGACGTGACCACCAAGGGATCCGAAAATCAAGCTTCGCCTGTTGTCCCGCCCCCCCAGGGTTTATCAGAACGCTCCTTCCCATCGCCTGTGGCTGCTCCCTCAGAGAGACCGTGCACACCGATGCCGAAAACAGCCGAATCATCAAATGGTCGGGCCTCGGTCAAAGAAGCGTTTGGGAAGAACATTCAGAAGAGGTCCACTCCAAGTTCTGGACTACCTCCCAGACGGGCTAAGACAAATGCAAAACTCAGGCCTACACACCTTGATGTCGGTAACGCGCCAGAACATTCCAAACCGACATTGATAACAACCTCGGCTCAGCGTCCTTGTCGAATCGTTCACGCACAAGATAACGCAAATTCGGCAGTTCCTCGCGCTCAAACGAAACAGAAGGGGATGTCCATCACCGAAGTTGATGTGCGGAGAGGGATCGAAGGTACTACGAAGGGTCGACTTTCCACTCCGCTGCGGAATATCTTCCGGTTCAAATAGCTGCTATAAGTTGTACACGTTATATGTCGTGTTCCACTCCTTCTACAATGCATTCCCTTTTGAATTACTATCATTTGTGCCCTTCGTTCCACCACGTGGACTTTTGCAGGTGATGCGAGTGACATTGTCCCATACTAAAAATCGGAATATCGGCCTGGTGGTCTAGTAGTATGATTCCTTGTTAGGGTTTCCTGAATCGAGGAGGTCCCGGGTTCAATTCCCGGCCAGGCCCAGTGATTGTTTTTTTTTCTCGCTGGCTCCGATCTCTCGGCTAATGCCCACTGGGGGTGCTAATCGGCAAGCGTAATTGTGACGTCCAGAATGGTGTGATCATATTTTACAGGAAATGAGTTTCTTCAGAAGCTCCAGAACCGACAATCTAACTAAACTTTTCTTTCCACCATTCGAACGACCACTCAGTTTACGGAAGCATAGCCCGCCTTTTCCACGTTCTCAAGGTAAGTCGCCCATCGCCCATTGTGCCACGTCGCGACGTCCTTCCAGATCACATTGGTGATCTTGATCCAAACGAGCCACCCAGCAAGGACGCCATCTGCATACGAGATGCTGTCGCCCAGCACGAACTTGCCCTCACTCTTCGCCAACCAACCGTTGACAGCGTCGAACGCTGCCTTGCCCTTTGCCAGATCTGCATCCCGCTGAGGACCCTCGGGCGAAAACTCTTCGACCTTTTTACCAAACCTGGGCTCTCTGGTCCTCCTGAAGTATTCCTCACTGGGGGGGTTTAGGATGGAGCAGGTGGCAGTGAACTGCACCATGAAGAGCCCGTCGAAGGCGCCGATGATGCCACTCTCAAAAGCAGCGACCAGCGGCTTGGTGCCAGCAGGGAACAGGGTCTTTCCGTTGGGGTAGGTGGCATCAAGGTACTCAGCGATAAGGAAAGAGTCAGAAACGACCCTGCCGGTGTTGGGGTCCTGGATGATGGGGATGGTGTATAACGGCGTGCCATCGCTCTTCTTACCGGTGGCGGGGGCACCGATCTTCTTGGCGAGGGCCTCGATCTCTGGAAACTCGACCCACTCGGTCTTATAGGGGATACCTTTGATGTTCAGTGCGTACCTGTGGTCGCATTCAGCATCACGTTATTCAGTAACAAAGGTGGGCTCACCTCGTCTTCCATGTATTGGGCGACCATGCATTGATATCGAGTTTGCTGGGGAAATCGTAAAAGATAATCGGAGAGGTGGCCATTGTGAATCGCAAGATGTTAGAAGGGACGCAAGGTCCGGCTTATATACTATTTAGAGACCTTTGAGAATATAAGGGTGTAATCTCGATGCTATGTTTATCGCCGTATCCTGGACATGGATACCATCAGTGCGACATTTTCCTCGTTGGTCAGATTGTGAGATGGGAAAGGGCACTGCGTGGAATTTCCAGTGAGAAATACGCAACAAACTATTCACGGGGCTGTATCGATGAGATTCTTATCAAGCTTGCCACACGGACTCTACCTGGATCTTCCCAGGTCCTTGGACATCATGACTAACACTGGCACGAAAAAATGCTGACCGTGCTAAAAATCATCGTGAATCTGGAACGCTATTCTTACATCAACACAGGAAAGGAAGGGTGATACCTCCGTCAACGGCCTCTATTTCCATGGAGCCATCCACCTGTGGCGCCCCTTCCAGCGAAACCAACACGAAATATTGATGGCCCGGGAAGACGCCACGAACCAGGGTGATTGGTAGGAGTAGAAGGCCCAGGCTCAGAGGGGAGTCCCCCAGGCATCGGGACTACGCCTTCGTCCTCATATGGGTCATCCAGCTTGATAAATGTTTTGGGGTCAAGATAACATCGCTGCTATAGAGGATACTCGTACCTCTAAATCAATGACCAAGGCTCCCATGTGCCATCCTGCAGAAGCTGCCGCAAAACAAAACCGCTTCCTGCTTCGCTTATCTTCGTGGTCAAATCTAACTTCGGTTGGCTCCGTCACAGCGGGGGGAAACGCCCTCCACTGAAGACCATGTTGAAGCTGCTGTTCGGTCCGATAACCTCCCGGTTGTCCAGGTGCAATTTTCGTGGGATCACCGAGGCCGAGAGCTCCGCAAGAGTATTGTCCCCAAGTCAGGAGCCTTCCTGTGGACGTCAAAGCGCCAAAATGATAGTCCCCAAGGACAACGGATATAACATTTCTATTCTGCAGAGCAGGAAGAACGCGGGGTTCAGTATTCGGATCGGTTTCATGCGATCCCATGAGCACGACAGAAGAGGATCCCGTAGAGTAGGCCACGAATGTTTCAAATTGTGCAGAGACCTGCCATCTTTCAGCTTAGCGCATCATAACAGTAACTCTTCTTCAGCTTACGTGGGTGATGTGTATGTCTTGCAGCGATAACAAGTCCGAACAGGCAGATGTGACATGTTGCTTAATTTTCTCAGACTCCGAAAACTGGGGAAGCTAAGGACTGTCAGTTAGCACAAAACTAGAAATCGGGGAAGAAAATGACGCACATACGACCATCCTTCTAGTCTAGCTATATCACTTGATTGAACCAATATCTTGACAACATGACCGTGGTTCGTCAAGCCAATGAGGTGGCTATCCAAGGCAGCGATCTTCACGAGGTAGACACCGATGTCGTCGGCATCGGTGTCGTTCAGCTTGGGTAGCCGAGGTAGTTCAGGAAGTTTGTACGGATCTTTGGCCAGCTCCCAATGAGCACACGGGATTATTCCGTGATTAGCTGCACGGGCGTGTAACCCTGCCTCGTCCATGGCAGTATTGCGAGCATCGACCAGCTGTTTCATATCACCATGGAGCGGCCACCAAACATAGACGTCTCCACCTTTGGTGAGGACCGAAGAAAAGCTCCACCCAGACTCTGCCTGTACTGGGGTCGAGTCTGCGGTAGTGCCATCCAAGAGTGGCGTCACTAGCCGGAATGGTCGACCGAAGCTCAAGAAAGTCCAAACATTTGACTTGTCGTCGAGGCTGGTAGCGTGTAGCCTTCCGCAGCTGTCAAGAGGGCGTGTGAGAACAATACAAGCTGTGGGCTTATGGCTGCTTGCCTAATAGCACGCATGGCGGTAGGTAATTTAAGTTTCATTGGCGTGTATGCGGACTTTCCTGGCACAGAAAAGCCGTCCCCTTGGAGTGCATACTCAAGTCCGTTCAAGGTGCCTTCAAGTTGAAGGCATAATCAATAGATGACAGAATCGGAGTCGGGAAAGGTGTCCTACCCCATGCATATAGATTACCTTTGGAATCGAGGGCAAAGAAGCACCTGTAAAGTAAATTTAAGAAAAATTCTTTCAAAGAATACCAGTCGACGTACATTCCGGCTGCGGCTAGATGCACGATGCGAACACCGCTATCGAACCGAAGTTCGACCGGAAAGGGTACGTCCCGGATGTTGGAACGCGGCAAATCTTGCCTTCCCAGCCTCCCTTTGGAGGACTCCCTGGTTTGATGACGGCGACGTCAATAGGCGCGGATGACAGATAACCGGACACCTTACCCCCACACGTAGGTACGTGGGCGGCTCAAGCCTTGATAGATGAATTTCCAGCCAGTGGAGCGAGCCGTGCCTTCATCCGAGAAGTTGAAATCCTGTTGAAGCTTTCGCTTCCAAAACGTGTCGTCGTTGGAGAGGGAGGCAAAGAAATGACTCGTGGATCCAAGGTGTAGCAGGTCCGGAATAGGGAGCGCCGGCAACAAGTTATCTAGCAACACTTCTACGGGAATATCTTCGAGCCTGGACATTGTTTGCAGACGACGGCGGTCGAGCGAGAGTAGGATAAGCGGGCACAGACACGCAGTCCGTGCGCAGTCGGGCACCACCGCGAACAACGCCCTGAACCGAGATCAGCTGGATCGGGCCATTATCAGCACAGCCACACCAACGAGTGACTCCTCGGCAGGTGTGCACTCCCGAGTCCGCAGCTGAACGTTGAAGCGCGATGTCTGGCTGTTCGAGGCGCTGTCGACCTCTTGGATGGACCCACTGGCAGAGAGCACTCCTGACGTTATGTTCTAGCGGTGCCGCCCATACGCGTAAGTATCACACCACCGAGGGCAGAGTCCGTGTCTACGGCTCGCTGCTGTCACCGAGTCCCCCACTTCGATCGGTAAGCAGAAGCTGTTCCGTCCACTTCTTTTCTTCTAATTGCAGCTTGAAGGTTCTTGTTAAGCGTAATTCCTCGATCAAAACAATCGAACGCACTATAGTACCATACTACTCAACGTAAACATTCTACCGACTCGTGTGCTGCTTACCTCTCAGTCGGAGATGACGGAGGCATCCAGTGATACACCTCGGATTAGACCCCTACGCGAATTGGATCACTTAAAGTTTAGGACGAATTGCTTCCCGGTCCGCCACATATTTCCTTGCTCTGGTCCTTTTCTTTTGTCTGTGCTTCTGATCGTCAGTCTCCGAATAGCCAAACATGACAGTCGACCCGGACGTTCCCTTTGACAAATAAGCGTCGCCTCGAACGGGACGAAATCTCTTTCTCGAGATTAATTGTGTAACCTAAGTAGATACGTACGAGCTTCGAACAGCCAAGGCGACACGTTATCATTGAAGCCCTCTTCAAAAAACATACGCTGGACTGGTGCGTCCCAACTCTGCCCGCGGCAGTGCAGAGGGTCGGCCAACGCACGTGCAGGCGGTGCGTGGACCTCGTGGAGCGGCACGCTCAAAATGGAATGGCGACAATGTCTTTCATTCTGCCTAGTAAATCATGCATGTTCCCACGGTGACTAGATTCCCGGAACAAGGAAGTCGAGAAGTCTGCTTTCTATTGTTCATGATGCGCTTCCATCCTCTTTTAGAATCAGCCAATGGGAACGCATCGGATGGCTCGCCGCGTCCTTCCGAACGCCACAAAGCACAGCTCGACAAATACCGCCCGGTGCAGATCACCGCACTTGGTCCCAGAAGAGAGACATGGCGCAACACATTCATCGATGAAGGCCAGACCGGAGTTAGTATACAAATCGTACGATCTCATCTACATGCTCAGAAGTGCAGAAATACTGAATCATGTACAAAAACTTGCCAACTGCCGTAAAAATTGTGAAACTTGTTTTCGACAGTTCACCCGGCTCATCATTCACAAGAGAACCAGAAATATTAGTCATTCTTTCTCTCGCTAAATTCGACAGCCCGTCTTGGCCTGATACTTAACTCTGGAGCCTTGCCACGATGTCGTCGGGCTTGGAAGGACACATGATCACGCTTCGTGAATTTCTTCCATTGTGGTCAAGAAGGCACACGCTTATCGCATAATCGCGAGAGAGCCGAGTAGATCGACGCTTGGGGGGAGATTCGAATCCGTCGAAACGATTTCCACCCATAATCAATGAATTGATGCTGACTGCTGCTCAGGACCAGAGAATGCGATTTCAGGCTGTGAGATCCGAAAGGCGTCAATCTTCGATAATTGTCAGAAGAAACGGTGACTCAGGTATTTTGAGTTATCATGACGGTAGCAATGCACATGTACGTATGACGTACAATTGGGGTTCTGGGTGGCTGCATCTAATAATTGCACGAGAGTGGAAGGATCTCGTGAGAGAAGAGGGCGCAGAGTGAGTCCTTGTTTCTTGCAAGTGGTTGAATCAGTATCGGTTGTGACCGCGAAATTAATGCCGTTCACGTTCGAGCGCTTGGGTGATAATCGGTAAGTAACGTGAGAGTCATATCACTAAGCATGCGTTTCAAGGTCTCTGCACCACGGGACAAGGGGCCGGGGACCAGCTAAACCTCACCAAGTTCTTGTGTCAACAATTGGTCCAACCTTGTGGAAGTGGATATATCACACTATATGCCTAATCAAGGTTCAGATGTGTCCTGGACATTTAAACTCACGTTGCACTAGTACTGATCTGGGGAAGGCATACGTGATGTTGTGAGTTGCGCCGTGGGCGATTGAATCGTAGAAGTCGGAATGCGTATGGCTAGCTCGCTGCGCGAACCCTGCCCACGATCGGACATAAACTCTGCAGTAAGAACGGCAACAACGACGTCGTGCAGATCGGCACTACGTACCAATTACCAGTGTCAATGCGGGTTGGAAGGACTGCTCACGAAAGGCTGAATGGATATGGAACGAAGTTGGATCACATCCAATGCACCTCCTTATGTATATCCATATGTAAATTATGTGGAAAAAACTCTACCTTACAACTCCATGAAGAACAGCGACATGACTCGATGTTAACATCTAGGATGAACACAAAGGCAATAAAATATGTCCACGTAAAAAAGTAAAGCTACCTATCGTGCTCATAGCATAGCGAGGATTACAATAAGATGAAGCGTTGTGAGCTTGGCCTAGACTGTATTCGCAAAGATTAATTTCGATCAGTGAGAACAAAACGAAGGTTTTTTTTTCGCAGACGGTGAGGTACGCAGTGGAGGTTCGTATGCAAAGAATGAGAAGACGAAATGAAAGTTGGGTGGGCCGATTGATAGCATCGCTGCTATGGATAATCGCGATTGTGACCAGTGCCGAAATTGACGTGGCTGGAACGTGGTCGCCCTCTGTCGCCTTGGCTCGCAGGGCTGCCGTGACCAGTTCTTGGACGGTTGTCGCTACGATATAAATCGTATGGATTGAAATCTGCGGCACCACTCATCGAAGATGGTTCATAGCCTGACAGTGGCGTCAAGAGAGTGCTGTTCGCTGGTAGGCGATTTATGGGGATGTTGGATGTATTAGAGCCATGTGTTTGAGGGTGTGGATATGCTATTCCGCTGTGTTGTGGGTGCGGGGAGACAAATGGACCGTATCGTTGTGATCTGCGAGGATAAACGTCCCGCTGATGGGAATGGGAGCCATGCAGATCATCCGGGGGACCAGTAGGCTGGACTGATCGTGCGGGATGGTGGGCATAGATAGTGTGGGTCTGATAATCTGTACTCGACATGGAGTGGAGGGTGTGATGCTGCGAGAGGTGCTGGGTTTGATGGGGTTCGTGTCGCACTGGATCGAGTACTCTGGCTTCCGCCTCTTCCTTTTTCGCTTTACGCCACTGTTTGCGAAGTTCTTTGAATTCTAGAAGCATCCATTTGTGAGCATGGCGTGACAAGGCATTCTGGGATGACTGAGGAAGAGTAGGGGTTGGCCTTACCATTAGGACTTCGCTTTGGGCCATGCTTCTGCATCGTGATATGGGCATTAAGATGATTTAGGGTACCGTATGCTTTCGTACAGTTCGGCCAGGAGCACTGGTACAAGCGTTCGATCTCGTCGTAACGGCGCCGCGGTCGCTTTTTCACCACATTTCCTGGCAAAGATACGAAAGCATATTGTTTGCTATTTGAGGCTGAGCTTGGCTCGCCAGTCGTGTGGGTTTGTTGGTGTGTGGTGGGTGCATTGGAGGAAGTAGATGTACCCGTGCCTGGAGGGGACGGGCCATAGTCCTCGTGGAGAGACCCGAACATCATTCGTGACATGCCCATGGAAGGAGGGCTCTCTCCACCAGAAAATGTGGGATTCAAGGGAGATAGTGGTTCTTCTACCTCGATTGAATCGTAAGGGTGCAACGGAAGTTGGTGATCTTCCTTCCACGGCGAGCCGCCTGACCGAGCGTCTGAGGAGTGACGGAGGGGAGAAGAGTGGGTAGCGTGCGATGGCGGAGGCACGTATGAGTATTGGTGTTGGAGCTGTTGATGTCGTGCGTTAGAGAGATTAGCAGCATTTGTTGGGTAACCGCTTGCTGCGTTACCATACATGGCCGGTTCGGACATGCGGCGCTGGTCTAGGGGGGGATGCTGATTATGTGGGTATTTATCAGTACCCCGTAAATAACGGTCACCAAGGTTCAGGATTGAGTAACGATCCATATTGGGAGGATGGGAAGTTGCCGATGAGGCAAAATGGGTCTGATGGTGTGGTGCGCTGTAGGGCGAGGGATATAATGGAGTAGAACGAATTTGCAGCGGTGATGGCGAGGGAGAGAGGCGGGGCGAGGGCTGCTCTTCCGTGCTGGGACATGGGGTGGAATCTGAGGGGGAGAGCGCGCGGGGATCACGGGGATGGGAAGGCAGAAGAACGGGAGTCGGCCGAGATTGGTTTGGAACCGAAATGGGATATTGCTGTGGAGAGGCAAATGATGTGAGATCACGGTGGCCGGAACGAGAAACATGATCATCGAGGACAGGGAGGGTAGGAGAGTAATTCGGGCCCGATTGGGCCACGGAGGACGGTTCGTTGTCCATGACGGGTGGGCGGGAGGGGTTAATGGGGTGGGAGAAACCGGCGTGGTGGTGGCGAAGAGCACGAGGGAGGATATGAGGGAGGGCGAGAAGGGGTGGCTGTACGTGAACTTGAGTTTGCATGGGGGAAGATCTGGCGCGGGGCGCGAACCGACTTGGCACAAGACGGATAACGAATATGGAATGAAGGAGGAAAAATGGGTGTCACGGAAGACGCGACTGAATGATCGGTTCGATTCGAGGCAGGACACTGTCAGCGTTTATTTACGGGGAAGGACATATACGTACGTGACACACGCACCACGCGGTCCAGCGCAGTCTCGGGGCTGTCCGCGCCCTCCAAGCCACCGGTCGCGGCGGGGCGTGCACTCCGTCGTCGTCGTGCGCGCGCCCAGTTGGCATAGGAGCGGCCATAACGACGACAGCGCCCCCCCGCAGGATCCTGGATGCGGCCTGTCCGACGGACCTGCTCGCGATCCAAGATTCCCTCTGTGACCGGTGTGACATGCTCAGACTCGATAAATCTGCAGATCCGAATAACGTGCTGCTTCCTATTTCAAATAGGCATCCCAACCCGCTGGTCCGATATTTCCTTTTCGGTCTCGTCGCATGACGTTTCAGACACGACATGTTCTGGCGTGGATGTTTCCGACAATAATCGCAGCGATCATCTTTCAGGCCTCCGCTGCCGAGAGTTGCCCCACCACAGCTTCGGCCACCTCCATCAAAAAGCCTATGCTTCCGTTCCAGTCAATCGCCACACTCCGCGCGGCCGCCCATGTGCACACATTATTTGTCTTTCGGACCCGCGACCTGGCTTCTTCGCATTCAGCCGCATCGAATATTACCATCATTGGCCACTCTCGTGCATCTGCGGCCCCTTTCTTCCACGATCGAAATCGCGTCCCTGCGCTCGCTTCCGGGCGTCTTCTCTTGCATCCCTGCTCAATGCAGCGCGCGGTACTCCCGAGATATCACCCGTGGCAATGATTTCCAGTGTAGGCGTGGCGGTGTGCGTTCCGGTCGGCAACTGGTCACCGGAATCGTCGGCCGAGCACCCTCAACAATATGGCCCCTCACCCATGGCACCAAGGCAGTTGTGCTTTCTTTCCGGCTGTCGTCACTGAATCATGGCCATTTTTCTCTCCGTCCACTACTAGAATCCTTCCATGAAACCTGTCATGCCGGCGAATCCAACAATGCCTCGTCACGTAAAATTCGCCATTCATTTGATCGTATCCGACACTACCCCCATCAACTATCTTGATTGGCTCAGGGATTGCAGCCCCCTATCTATGAATGTTGATGGCGTAACCACTCCATGATCCCTGGTGATCAATACGCCGCCACCGCCTCAATTACAAAAGTGCGGCGTGTTTCAAGGTATAATGGCCCTTGAGCAGATTGTCAGCGTATGTGACAGGAAAATTGCATGTGCCATGGCTGCAGGGAGCAATGACTCATTGCCCGTGTCCCGCATCCGTGTCAGGGCTGGTATGAAGCCTAAGTCGTTACCGCAGCGCTCATCAAGATGGTTAGATAGAGGTCATTATGATGGACACTGAACCTCGAGGGAAAATGAACATTCTCACAGCTCAAAGTGGCGGTAGAGGATATCTGACTCGTGACCCTAATGCTAGACGCAGTAGCTGCCCGCCGCCACAAGGAAAGCCGTACGTACACGTCATCGAGGCTCGGACAAGCAGTTGACACACAAGTGTCATAATGCAGTGGGGAGGTAGCTTACGAATGCCTTGCTCGCTTCAGATTTCCTGGCTCGTCAAGAAGCTACTAAGCGATCGTACATGGGGAACCTTTGTAGGATAATGATGACTGAAAAAAGGCTAGGTCATGACTCCTTTTATTTTGTCGGATCGCAACCTTACGAACGGTGCGGAGGATTTCGGCGCTCCAAATCTAGAATGGGGAATCCACAGGGATGGGACGAAAATAACGGAGATTTCGACGATACCAGTACTTATAAAGGCTGCGCAAGAACTTGAAACCGTTCCTTTTAATCGGTTCACTTTAAATTTCCATCTCAGGCCTCCCACGCTCAGCCTCAAGATCTGATCGACTGAACGAGAAGGTGTCGACACAATAAGCGATAATGACCGTGATAACAATCTACCTGGCAGAGGCTGGGGTTATCATTCACTCAGCTAGATGTCGGGGCTGAAACAAAGTTAAACCTACCCTCGGCTAGTACTTCCGACATGAGACAGCCCGGTCCGACCTCGAAGCGCCAGGGGAAAGTCTACTTCATCCGCCCCTGTCTGCGTTATACTACTTCGAGAATTGGTGTGGGATCAGCGCCTGACGGCTCGATGACTTCTCCCCAGGCCTCAACAGCCCTGAGCACGCAGATGTTTCCCACGTGAGACGACTACAGGACCTTCCAAATTTGGTCAGATCCGGAGTCGGGACGTGGCAGGAGCTGAGGCGCGACCCCTCATCACCGTTGACTCTGCCCGTCATGAGAGCGGCACAAGATCCACCCCGTCTGCAGACGAGGAGCATGTCACACAACACAGTTCGTCGGTCTGCACGACTGAGGGGCGACCGCGAAAAGCCGCGGTCATCATTTCATTCACGTCAGTCAGAGCTTGTACCTTGCATACCGACTCCTGAGGTCGGCCAATGACAGCATTGGTTCGTGGACCAACCGAACTAGACGGACGCCATGGGATCAAGAAACGTAAGATGGCGTCCGTGTCGGTCGAGGCGGACTCTGAGTCTCACAGATCAAAATCGCGCGGGAAGATCGTGGTTCAGGTGGAGCAAAGGGCGCGGCTCTCAGGTTCTCGCGACAATGCAGTATCCATGGCATCCGCTCGGGCATGCAAGACCGTATGCAACCAGGGATCCTCGAGGGTGAAAGAGCTCGAAGAACAGTTGGATATGGCCCTACAAGCAAAGCAAGAACTGGCAGTTGAAGTCCAGGAACACAAGGTCAATTTTGCGCAATCAACGTTAAAGCACCTGGAAGAATATTTCAGTTGCCCCTTGTAAGTTTCGTTCCTCACAAATCCCGCTGTCGTAACTTGACTATGTATGTCTGTGTGCCTCACAGATGCTTTGAGGTCATGTACGTCTTAAATCCCCCCCCCCTTGTGTGTTCCTCTCACGAACGTTGGGATTTGATGGTTCCTTAGGGCTTACCCATATACGTTGATTCCCCGTAATTGCGGCCATACCTTTTGTGCCACTTGCATCTTGAAATGGTTTTTCTCCCGTCTGCATAAAGGGTGCGGGGGTTGGCACGAAGCTGTCGACTGCCCAATGTGTAGAAGTTCGCTCCCCCCTACACCAGAGCGGACACCGCGGTCCACTTCTTGTTTCCCGTTCACCCCCAATCGAACTGCCCACGGTGCAATTCGAGGCTTGGTTAATACTATCTCTCACGAGCTCGCTAGCACATCGACCTTGGTCTCTCACCCGCTGTCAGACTGGAGTGAGGATGGTCATGGTAAACGAGAATGGGCTAAGCGGGAGAGGTACGTGATATCCTCGGAGCCAGGGGTTGCTTTTTTTTAGCTGATTTGGCGCGTTGTCTTATCCATTCCTTTCCGTGCTGGCAGAGCGGGGAGAATCGAGATGACGTCTATCGCCGCGCAATGGAATACATTGAAGCCCACTGATTTCGTTAGCATCAAGAATCGGCTCGGTGTCTGATACGTACAGGTACGCGCTTGGTATCGAAGTATAAACTATGCCAGATATGATGCTTTTCGTAAATTCGGGTGTACTAAATAGCACTGCTACGGGCTCACTCATGGGCCCGAGCAGTGCATGTGCCACCTTACTATACTGCTAGAATACTTTCTAACACTGGATATATGTTGCTTGTTATCGTAAATGCACCAAATCCGTTGCACCGTCGCCACTGTTTTCAGTAAAGGGACAGTGGACTACATGCGAAGCTTATTGACATCTCCGCGGGTGATCTATTACAGGTAGAAACACCGCTCTTTTAATCCTCTCATTCCCAGCATGTCCTGTGGCGCGGTCTCTGAGGTCTAACGCGGACACAATAAAGAACAAGACATACCCAATCAGCCAGTGTAAGCCACAGATCCCCAATAGATTCCATTTTACCAAGAACAGCAGCACCCTTCCATGCAAGTACCTTGGGATCCACGTCTTTCGGCGGAGGTATGATCTGCACTTTGTCCATGCTGGGGACCAGTGGAGTAGCGATAGCTTGCAACCTGCGCACAGCCAATAGATCAGACGGCGCTCCGTCGTCATTGAATTTAAAAGTTTTACCTGCTCTCGAGAGCGTGGGCCATGCCAGGAATTTGGGCCCCACCACCGATAACGAGAATCGCTTGAAGATACTTGCGTATTTTCTCGTCTCCTCCGCATGCCCGCGCGCTGTTGAAAATGGCTATGTCCAAGGGAAGCTTGCTCGCTTCCGCACAAACGTCGATAGGAAGGCCACCAGGGAAGCTGCCAGAGGAAGGACCAGGCTGAGGCAGCACTTGCGGTGCAGGATGGGCTGGAGGGTTGGCCTGAGGCGTTTTATCTTCTCGCTCCTCTATGACCATCGGAGCATCCCCGTCAGTCGGCTCTGCTGCCGTCGGCGGTGGCGTAGGATCCGCAGTGGAAGGGAGTGAGACTTCTTGTTGCTCGACTTTCGCACCATCCTCAGTGGGGTTGGCTGGACTCCCTGTAGCAGTCTGATCAGTAAACTTAAACTTACGAGTAGCTGAGTCACTGACCTCCTTGAGAGGGTACGGCGGAGGCGACTTTTGCCACAGACCCATCTGCACCAGACGGGAGTAGATGTTGAGTAGAGATAATCATCGCTTGGGTCTACAGTTTACTGTGGACGGCGCCGTACACGAGGATACGTTGTGACTTACAACATGGTCGGTCTGGTTCTCAACAATCTCTTCCGTAACGTCGGTAGTCAATATGGGTCGAAGACCCACACGTTTTCGGTCAAACTCAATCACACGCGGCTCAAATATACACTAAGGCTAGAAGGTGAGAACACGGAGGGGTATAATCACATACACTAACCATAGCGGCGAGGATAATCTCGTCATAGGCGCGGAGACCATATTTCTCCGTAGGATGACCATGTCGTCGTACGACAAAGTCATACAAATTCAAGGCCACATCGCCCTGTCGTAACCCTTTTTATTAAATATCCCGTAAAATCAGTTAATGCACGAACCTCCGCCAGTGTGCACAAACGTGATTTCAAGTCTTCCATCACTAACCAGTCATGCCAACGGGCCAGATTGATGTCACGGTAGGGAAAGTTTATTCTCTCAAGTAGAACATACAGAAACTCTGTTATGTCATTGCCCCCCATGTTTAATGACATCCTTGAACTACGATCAGAACCACACCGGGAGTTGCTGATGGACATACCTCGAATCTGAGATGATCAGGCCCTCATCAACACAGGCTACACTGGTTTTGACGGTTCCGATATCAACGACACATGCGTTGCTTATTCCAGCTCCATATGTTGCCGCAAGCGATTCCTGAAGGGCACATGGCCAAATAAGCACTCGGAAAACAGAAACTGTCGGCACTGATAAGAAACCACAACCCACCTGTTGCACGCAAACTTGCTTGAACCCTAATGACACCAAGAGAACATTGACAAGTTCTCGGACATAAACCCGGTCATAGAAATCCGGGATAACCAGCATGACAGAGTAATTCTGAAGAAAAGGGCTTGAGACAATGTTTAGTTTTCGATAACCATCTACCAACCTTGATATCATGGCGTTTGATGTCCAGTTTCTCCTCAAGGACACAGCTGATTATGGTTTCAATGTCATCCAGGATCATTTGAGCAGATGGATAATCCTTGTTGTTGAAATTCTGACCATGAATTGGCCATCGCACGATGTAATCCAAAGCTCGGGGGTTTGATATCCGCAAAGCCTAGATCGAGAAAGAGAAAGGTCAAGCACACGTGGAAGAGGTGTTGAAAGGAAGTACTTTGTCTCCGACTAAATAAGCATCATCAGTCAAAGGATCATGAATCCAATCTACGCGGAAAGGGTCATTTTGCTCGGGAATGATTTCTGGTTTGAACTGTTCATTAAACGTCGACGCGATGCTGGTCGCGTTTGGCGTAACACGAAGCTTGTAGAATCTCATCCTTTCTCGAAGCGAAACTGTGATCGAAGCTAGTTTGACTTCAAACTACAAAGTTTGAGCCCGTTACAAAGGTCCCACGACTGGCATTACTTACAGGATCGTCAGAAGGGGGTGCAACCTCATACTCGTCTCCGTTAGAATTTGCAGACGGTACGTCGCATCCTTTCCGCGGACGCGCAACGTTCTCTATATATTCAGGCTCTGGAATGGTTCCCTTGTACTTCCTCGCGATAACGTTCGGAACGGCAATAGGAGTCACGTCAGAAGCTTTGCCAATACGAAGGTATCTCGAACCAGGATGGATGACCACGACTTGCGAACCACGTCTGTGATGGTTGCTCAGAGCTTATCACAGAATGTCGGCGCGCCGTGTTGTGAATGAATACATACCGTTGGTCAGCAGGCGTAGGCGTGTCTTCTGCTGGCATTTTCTGTTTTCGAGCAGCATTTCTAGCCCAGAGGGTTTGTGACTCTGACTTAAGATATGTAGTACCCATGTGTTTGGGATTCAACCTGAGCGTACTCGTCAGTTCCATCTTGCCAGTACTCAAGATACCAACATACGCCAGAGGTACATGCATCGACGTGTAGCGCATGCCGAAGTCATCCTTCTTCGGGTTTGGGACACCTCGCGGCATGATAGCCTGATACAATAGCTGCGGTTATGAAACAAGGTAGGATACACAAGAGCAGACGAAGAGTGCAAGTTATATCAGCGACAGACGCGGCAGGCCCAGCAGTAGTGACCAAATCACTGCTCATTGGCCAAGTTCTCTTTCCAAATCTAGTAGTGCAACAATACACCATGACGGAATTCGAGTCAACCTGCAATAGCCTCCGTGTATCAAACTTGTGGGACGTATGAGTAGTATGTGAACGGTGTGTATGTTACATGGTTGCAGTATAAACGAGTAGCGAAGTATACAAGGATACACTAGGCAATCAAAAGGAAGCTGCGTTTTACCAGAATGCGCACCTAGAAAAAACTTAGTGAATACGAACAAGCTGACAATGATCGAAGAACCTACCACCCAGAGAAACATTGGCAAAGATTCTCCAACGAAGTAGCCTGGAGGATGAGTTTGTCCACTTGGGCTGGAACAGTGAGTACGACATCGGGGTTGAAGTCTCTACCTGTCAAAGTACGTGGATTTAGTCTGGGATCTTGTGACTCGTGAGTGACGCACCTGTAAGCTTGTGTTGCACCCGGTTATATACCAGTAAGGCCCGCTCATTCCTGACTTCTTGCCTTGCTCCTGGTTCTCCGATGGCGTCTGGCACGAGCCTGTTAAGATCAGCGAGAAGAGTGTGAATAGACTAATAAGCACCATTGAAAATGTCGTTTTCATCGGCACGTAGTCTTCGAGTGGGAGCTTGAGGATATGCTGCAACCCTTACAAGGTCAGCAGCCCTCCCTGGGTCTGCGTCAACTTCTGGGAGGAAACAACTATTAAGGAGCCATGTTCTGACAATTCAGTTTACACTACCTTCTTGCCTTCGGGTGTCGACGTCGGCTTGCATTAATCGCCAATTAATAAGTGGATCGTAGACGAAGGCCTCGAGCACTGCCATAAGTGACTCCTTGTTCGCGCGAAGCACAAACATGGTAATTTCGCATGTGTGCCTGAAGCTACCCTCGATCCCACTGATCTAAAGACCAATTCATTAGATAATTCGACATATAACATGCCCAAAGCTCACCTCCATAGCGTGCGTTAGCATCCTTGTAAGGCGGAAAGGTATCTTTTCTGGGAACTTTTCTCGATGCATGGCAACCTCGAAACAGTCGCCGAAATCGATGTGGACAACCTTTCCTGTGCTTCTCTCGAGAAGGAGATTGGAAGGGTGACGGTCTCCTAGCCCTAGAATATGACCAACCATGCTATTGACAGCAAGGGATCGCGTATAGGTTGCACGTCGTTCGAGCCAATGCTCAGAATGGTGGCTCTTTAACCACAACACTCGGTACAAATCTTGCCCTGTGGTATTCTCGAGGGCATATTCAAATACTTCAACTTTTTGAAGGAGTGTCAGGTTTTCGTAATCAGGTGCCATCTGAAGCATGCAAGGTTAGGTTGCATAGTATTGCCACATGTGCGACGGCTCGTACCTGGAGCATCAATCGGTATTCGATGTTGAGTAGGACCTTGCGAGAATCGCGGTAGTCCCGAACAAGTACGTGAAGGGTATCACTATCTTTCACCCATCCCATCAGACCAACATTCGGTGCCAACGGTATGACGGCGTATCGTTGAATATGTAAGCGTCTCTTGAAGCTGTTGGTGTCCACTGAAAGTAAAGTGTTTACAAGGCTGAACAGCTGCATGACACGCTCATCTTGACGTAAATCTTCGTGGCCTGGTCCCCGCATGATTATGAGGGGGATGGTAATTTGTGGATAACTTACCTTTCAGGACATAGAGATAATCTCTACCATCATCACCTTTGAGTGATAGACGCCTTGGACGTTGTTTCGAGGCAATCACTGTCAACTTGGTAGCAAAGCTTGCAATCATGATTACGCGTTTACCGCTCTGGTAGGTACCTGGCCAAGACCCTTTATGCAAAAACATCTTGTGGCCCTATTAATGCGGACATACCAGGCATTGCTAGCTCCAGGTTTCGTGCCTTCAGCAATTGAGGAGACACATATTGCAAGTCTAGTGTGGTAAGCTGGGGCAGCTGTTTCTCTACTTTCCTGAATACCTGGTTTTGGGGCCAAGTCAACGTCAGATCGCAAAGTTGTATCGAAGTTCCTACCCCGTAATAGATATCCCAAGCCTTATTCAACTCTGACATCTCTCCGTACGCACGATAACGACGACAAGCTTCGCGTGCTTCATGTAGATCTCTACCGAACGCTTGAGCGAAAGACGTCTCGCGGGCGGTGGTCGGCCCCTAAAAGAAATTTAGCGGAATCTCTTCAGAGCGAATCTACGTCGTACTCACTGCCTCCAACAGTTCGTGCAGGGGCTCCAGAGTAGCAATCATGCCTTCTGGATTCTTGTCGTTGAAGAACAATCTTGAAGCTTCTTCAAGACCTTCGTGCCACATCTCGTGCCACAATATCGCCACACGAATGAGTTCATGGCTGACCACAAGAGCCTATCGTGTGCAATGAGCAACTAATCAGCTTCAGAAACGAACATATGTACTTGTTCAACAATGATGGGCGAATGTTCCCTCATTCTATCCATGATATTAAGAGCGGCATTCTTTCTGGAGATACTGGAGGACTTCGAAGCCACAGTAAGAGGATATATCAGCGCTTGGGGGTGATGCTTTCCAACTTCCGTTAGCAAGTTGTTGATATTACGTCTGACGTTCCCGCTCGGAGTTTGAATGCGTGCAATAATCTAGATACGTGCGATCAGTGGAGAACTCAGGCTGATTGTACAACACTCACTTGTGGTATGACCTCTAGCCATGTGTCGACTTCAACGACGGAAAAGCCACTTGCCATCGCTTGGCTAACATCGTCATGGGCACCAAACTTAAACCACAGCGTCAGGAGCCGCAGGGTATCTTGAAGAGCGTTCTCATTCCGCACGGCTACTGAGCGGAAGAAACCTATGAGGTACTGGATGAGTACTGTATCATACTTGACCCCGATGATAATACCTTGGACAGCTTGTACGATGTGAGCAGCCAGGCCGCTACCTGGGACATCAGTAGCTGTGCTTTCCTTCTGACTCTCTAGGTGTCCAATGACCTCGAAGTTTGCAAGAGCCCACGTATGCCACGCCTTGTACCAGTTGGGATCGTAGTGTGTAGCAAGAAGATACGAATGCAAAATATCTTTGACATTTCGCTTAGAAGGAGATCAGAAGCTGATATCAAACAAACATAAGATACTCACTGCCCCCCAATCCTCCTTTAGCTCGACTTGCCATTGTCCTTGTTTGAAGTAGCACCGCGCTAGCAGGCGTGACAGTTCATCGAGTTTGTGTTTGCTGACGCCAGGCCGTTGCGAGTGTTCTTTAGTTTCTACCTGCAGATCCCTTGCCAGGCTCGCAGAGAATTGGCGAAGGAAGCTCAGACTGTCTTCGCGAGACCCATTTGCCCACATATACTTCAGCTGAGCGTAGACAACGTTTGGAGGCGCCTTCAGGTGTTGTTGATCGTCCCGTAGATGCTGCAACTAATATCCTTTATCATTATACTGTGTCAATTATCTTCGATACTATAGCTCACCCTCTCTGGCGACAGAAGTGAGTTGATTGTCTTCTCCGCCAATGCCATTCGGTCCGATTTTCGACAGAGGTTGGCAAATTTAATCCACATGGCAGGATCGTCCTCTGGATTCAAAACAAGCGCTCTAACTTGCAGGATGCGTTGCCAGGTCTCAACGTCAGGTTGGCAGCCTTGTAGTCTGGTAGCATATGAGTCGACATATTGGAAGTGAGCTTGAGGCACGTACCGTTTCATCCATGTTTTGCGCATTGCTTGTTGTCGTTCTGGTTGATCAGCGTATTGCTTGTACATTATAATCTCCTCCAGCTCAGACAACATTTGAGCGCGGACCAGAGTACTGTGCCGTGTCAGAACTAACCCTGAAGCCGAAGTGATAGATGCCTCACTTATATGAACGACCATACCCTTCACCAACGAAAGACGTCAGCTCTGGCTCCAGCAAATCGCGAGCTTTTCCTATTTCCCTCAGTGCCTTGGGGAATTGGTTCTGGTGAACGGACAAGATGGCTTTGTAGAACGCTCGATCTGGGGAATCACCTCTCATCGTTGCGATGTAGTCATCCATAGAATCCCACTCGTGTAGCGACCAAGCAGCGGCGGCAGCCATCGGGGCAATTTCTCTGCGGTCTTCGTGATTCGCGTTTGACCAACTTTCTTCTACATGTGCCGCGAGTTGATCCCACTCTCCGAGTGCATGAAGGCATTTCATGCGCCCAATTTGAACGTCAGGTGCGTCAGGATCCTCCTCCGCCTTCCTCTCATAGGCAGCCAGTGCCTCCTGCCATCTTCCGAGCCTCTCATACCATTCCTCGTGTTTACTAACGTCATATTGTTCTTTTGCAATAACGAGCGTACCCCAGGCAGCGTCGTGTTGCTGTAGCTTGGTATTAATACCAATCAGAGCCTCAATGATATTCGGTGACGTCTCGGTGAAAAATTCAAGTTCTTTGTAGTGCAACGCTTTCGCGTACGCATGGAATCTCATGGCATACTCCCCTAGAGTACGATGTTCTATGGGGAGCGGTTTCTCCTCGTGTTCCATGAACTCTGCGAGACTGAGTAGCCTGTGAATCAATTCGGATGGCGCAGTAGGAGAGGTGATCGCAGCTTCGATGGACCGGACAAGTCCTTCCTGAAAAATTGTTGTGAAGTCAGGAACGTAATTGGACTCTCAGTATACCTACTTGATATTGATCATATAACTCTGTCCAGCAAGAGATGAAGGCAGCATTGAAAAGGTCCTTCGCAAGTGGTGGATGGAATTCGACTAAGCTCATGCAGGCTCTGAGAGCATGGGAGGGTGATTCTTTCATGAATTCCACAGAGAGGCGGTGCATCCACTCTGTCCAATCCTCGCGTGTAGAGACAGAGGACACGTCCCAGGCTTGTTTCAGGTGCTGTTGGTTGACAGTCAGCTTGGCTGGCTCAGCAGGTGCCGAGATTTCAGCAACTCTCGAGTTCTCCAGTAATTCATGGATCCCAGACTCTTGAGGCAACCGTTCACCGTTCAAGAGCTTGGTAATGAGATTTTCATACCGCGGGTGGTGGATGCGGTTACGGAGCAAGCACTACAAGTATTTTATTTTCAGTAGTCGCTGAAACCGGAGCAACTGGGTGACGTACCTTGTTGATCATAGGAACGAAGATAGCAAAATCCGAGCCAAGCTGGACAACGATGGCACATAATGTGTCCATTACTGCCATTCGGAGTTCGTTATTCTGACCATCAAGAACTCGAACAAGGGGATGTACAATTCGGGAGGCATGGTCCGAGAAGTTGACACGCTGAGATAGGTGGGCCACTGTCTGAATAGCACGCTTGCGGAGGATAGTTGTTGCATCTAGCCTCTCCGCAGCTTTGACGATAATCGGGATGATAAGATGTAAATATTCCTCGATATTGGCACCAAAAGTGAGGAACGAGTCAAATATTTTGATTTGTGTGGCCATTCTCTTCTCGGTGAGCTCCCCTTCGAAAACTTTGAGGAGGAGAGGTAGGATAGTGGGCAGGAAAGGTCTAAACTCTGCATCCAATGCTCTACCCAGTGCTTCGACCAGAGACACTATAGGCAGCTGGAGGGAGGTATTCTCCCAAAGGTCCGTCACGAGCCTGAATACCTCAGGTGTGTAGTTTCGGATGTGTTGTTTGATTATTCCAACCAAGATGGCGAGTTGCTGCAGGTGGAACTCCTGCAGCCGAGCAGTGGATGTACGTGCAACAGTGGCAAATGCTGGGATAATCTAACAGAGATGTCAACCAGAGGTCGTATTGCTTTATTCAAGGATGATTACCTGTGACAAAAACGTGACACATTTCAAACCCTGGGTCTTAAAAATATTCATGATAGCTTCAATGACGGTATGATGGTGGTTGCTCATGGACTGATCCCTCAAGACGGCTAAGAGTGCCGTGATGACCACGGTTTGGTAGTAGTCGTCAGAGCCTGTCAAGGAGCCAGTGCTCGTGATGGCAGCTGCATTGACAGCTGGGAGGGTCCCTTCGGCGGCTCCATCTTCATCTGGCTTTGTCTGGCACGAGATTTTAGTGTGAGGTATGATTACACGGCGGTACGACCTGCCTTGCGTCTATATGGGTCGAGGGCACCGAGGATGCCCAAGACCTTGACGATCTCCCTGACAACGTCGCGGCGAGATGAACCGGACTCGGTCCTTAATATTCTCCCGAGTATGGGAAGAAGCTGAGGGTGG
Organism: Xerocomus cyaneibrunnescens; assembly: GCA_038088975.1. Classification (NCBI taxonomy): domain Eukaryota; kingdom Fungi; phylum Basidiomycota; class Agaricomycetes; order Boletales; family Boletaceae; genus Xerocomus; species Xerocomus cyaneibrunnescens. The sequence continues at coordinate 23,475 of JBBPJY010000002.1, forward strand.
TCTATCAGGGGAGAGATGACGTAACCTGTGCTTGAGCAGAGCTGTCCCAAGGTGCGCAAGGCAGCGTCTCTCTTGACGTGTGCTGGATCTTGCAATCTTGCAATGATTACTTGCATTAGCTCGGGGATATGAGGAGCGACATCCTCGCCTCCCACGGCAGCAAGTTCACCAAGACACATCAAGACATTGGCAGCAACGGCCGGGTTGCTATCGTTGGCCTTGGGTATGAGCACGCGAAGAATAGGGAGGGCGTATGGCTTGATGAGTCTTTGGGTCGCGCTGACGAGCAGAGTGAGGAGGCGAGTGCAGTCCTCGCGGTTGCGCCTAGGGAGGGGTGAGCTGCAAGGAATTGGAAGGACGAGATACGCACGTGACGGTGGAATACTCCAGCTCTGTGAGGAGCTGTATGAGAGCCTTGCGAAGAGATGGCATGACGTATGCGGGGTTGTGTTTTGCGAGGCGACCGATCAACCCGACGGCAGTGACGCGGTTGTCAAAGACCTCGTCATTGAGGGATATAAAAATGGAGCGGACGTTCTCGGCTTGTGCAAGGTGTTTGTCGAAGCGTTCGTGTAGTGATGAGAGCACAGTCTGGCGGATGGTCGGGTCTAGAAAAATAGAAAACAAAGTCGGGAACAAGCACGAATTAAAGAAATGCAGTGCCTACCCGGATCCGCGATACCGACAGTGAGTAGTTTATCAAGTACATCGCTAATAATTTCGATCGCGTGGCTGCTTGCCTGATAGCAGATCGGATCTCGTACAAACAGCCTGCAGCACGTTAGCGCACCGGCCCGTCGCACGTCTGCATTGTCATCCTCAAGGTATGGTAGTGCCGCGCTCCGCACAAACTCGTTCAACACGTGTCCTGTGCTGCACTCAGAAACAGCTCCAAGCACTACATTCACTCCTCTTACCACTGAAATCAAACGAACCGAGCGTGGAGAGTGCAAGCGTGACTAGCTCGGAACTCTTCGTTGTCTTCGCAGCAGATATGTCACGTGGATAAGCAGCGACATCGCCCCGCACCAGCGATGACGGCGCGCCAATCACCTTGTATGATTGTCCGAGTAAAATCATCGAGAGCAGGTCTAGCAATCGATCTTGGATCGTTTTCAGTAGTGGCGGAATATTCCTGGCAATGGCTACCAGAGCTTGTCGCAACGGCTCGCTCAGCCCACATGCGAAGAACAGGTCTAGCTGATCATGCAGCAGCTTCGTTAGATTCGGTCCGACAGCCGAGGCCAGCATCCCAACACATTGGAAGATAGGCTCTTCTGACGGTGCATTCTTCTTCCTACCCAAGACGTAAGGAGCAGTAATGCATCAACGCAGTGTACGCACCCTCTTTGTTGTAGGCCGAGTTTAATATGGGCCATGATGGAGTCGAGGAAAGACTTCATTTCGCTTGCTACTGCAGTCGCAGTATGCCCGATAGCAATAAAGGCTGTCATCAAATAAGTAAACCTGACAGAGTTATATACAAGGTCGGCAAACCAAAAGACCGTTCGTTGGGTTTCTCGAGTTGTGTGAGGAGATGACTCATCGACTTGTGTAGGTAATGCTCAGAGAACGATTGAGTGTCGTACGCTGCAAGAGTCGGTATGAGTGTGATGACCATTTTTCGAACTAGACTGTCCCTGTGTGACTTGAAACGGAGAATCTGCTCTGCTGTATCTAGGAATGATTCCCGCATAAACTACAGGCCAATGATCACATGCCTGCCCTTTATCAAAAACGACGCTGTCATTACTCACTGAGTCCCCATGAAGCAGCAACTCGCGGTACATGAGCAAAGATCCGTGAATCACTTCCGGCTGCGCCATCTTCAGCCCGAGCTGGGCATCCTGAAGAATCTTCATGAGGTATGTCGTCCGCGTCTGTCGCTCTCTGCTTGTCACAATTTCCAGACAGGCCGCCAAGAGCTCAGCTGCGCCCTCCCGAACCATGACACGGGAGTCTCGCAGCGGAATAAGAATCTTGTCGAAGACAAGGCTAATGTGGGAATGGAAGTAGTTCGCGCTATTACGGGCCAATTCTTTCAAGATGAGGACCCCAGCATAACGAGGTGGTTCAGGGCCCTGCAGGAGCTCTACTGCTGCTGGCACTTCAAGATCCATGAACCCTTCTCCAAAGTCGGCACCACCAATGGCAGCTATCTGCCCTAGAGTCTTTGAGGCTGCCAACATAATGTTGACATCATGGTTTGGAAGGAGTTGTTTCACGTAATTGTAGAACCTGTAGAGGTATCGCTTTGATCCGACGATGTCTTCCCCATCGTTCTCCAAGAGATGATCTATGTTTAGTATTCAATATAGTCCCGGACGGACGAACGGAATACAAGGGTGTACCAATTGCTAACAATCCCCCTAGTCTCTCAACGTTGTTCTGACTGTGCATGAGGTCGAATATCCGTTTGTTGATATCGTCGTCCCACAACTTTACTGCGGCGTCATTGGGCATTTCAACTACTGTCGTTGAGACCTACAAGAAATTTAACACTACAGCCAGATCACACAATGTCAGAGACCTACATAGCGACGCAAGTCGACTGCGGCCTGAAGGCGCGCTTCCTGACTGGAATTTCGAAGTCCTTGAAAGATCTGACCAAGGTTGTCTGTATGGATAGACGTAATAGTTGACGACATGCTTGCCGACGCGGACGCTGGCCAAGCTGCCTTGAAGGCTTACGAATGCTTGTCGGAGTGACGGTTGTTTTGGTTATTTGTACTTGTTGAATTCTAAAGCTCAGGGCTCCATTTTTGGTAATCACACGCCATCTCTGCCATGAAAGCAAATTGTGCAGGATCATCAGTACTTGACGGTCTTTCTTGGCTCTTCATCCCTTGAAAGGGCCGTATTTGTCCTCCCCTCCTATTCCCTGCTGGCGTGCTTTACCCTATGCGGTATCTGTACAACATTTCTGGCCCGTGGCGCCCGTCCTGCCGTCCCGGCGCAGACAGCAGACCGGCGATGCTGGCTGTATTGGGTATCTACCACGGGCAGCCCTCGGACATCGGCCTGGTGGTCTAGTAGTATGATTCCTTGTTAGGGTGTGAATATCGAGGAGGTCCCGGGTTCAATTCCCGGCCAGGCCCACACGTTGTTTTGCTACTCTTCCTCCATTTTCTGTCTGCTACTTTCATCGTGATGAGTACCTGGTCAGTGTGTTTCCGGACCCTTTACGACAAGAAAACGCCGATATCACAGGAAATGAAGTAGCAGCGCATGCATCCAGAGCCCGCCAGAACCCAAGTCAATTGCGAAGAAGGTTAATAAAACGGTCGATTGATTTGCCCATTCGCTGGAACGCAGGTATCTTATTCCACGTCACGGCGACTCATCAAACGGCCATCAGCTCCTCGGCATACCGCGCGCAGTGATACCAAAGTCAATCTCCAGCCGCATCAGGGGTACATCGACCTGACCTGCGTTTCTATCCAAGTGCGTGTCCCTTGATGGAGTGCCCCGATCGGCTGACTTTGAGAGCGCTTGAGATGTCACTTTCTTTGCTGAAACGTCGGCTGGCAAGCTGCTCCAAATTGGTGTATAGTGTGTTGGCACTTATCTCTTCTCATGACACGGGGCAGCACTGGAGCGGGCACGAGGCCGATACTAAGGGAGAACCGTCGTGGTCACCTGCGTGCACACCCAGGCGAGGGATTTCCACGTTGAAAAAGGAACATACTTGCACGGGCTGGGCTTGGCAGGGTAAATCAATCTCGCGTCGGGTTTTGACACGGTTGATGAATCTGCCAGCGGGGTATGCTTATGTAATCCCGATTATCCCGGACCTCGGATCAAGCTGTTCTGCGTCCGAGAAATGGCGGGTGCACAAGCGCAGACGCCCGAAATGCTGATAAACGCTATTTTTCCATGGGATAGACCCTGCCATTACTTTCCCGTCATGCATGTCCCACCGCTAGATGACCACGGTCACAACTGTTGCTTCTCCTTCAGGCGTTTACTGGCATCTAATCCTCCCCCGCCGTGCACGACAAGCCAAACGCAGCCAACCAATGGCCTAGCAGATCGATCTGCCAAACGAACAGATTCAAACGTCCGCGATATCGTCGTCCGTTCTCTCGCCTTTGAGCTGCAGTGTTCGCTGACAACGTTGCTTCCACGACCACAGGCAGCTTATGGTGATATTCCCATATCTTTCGAGTCTTGTTGCGACTTTCACTCGAGTCCAACTAGGCAGAGCCTTGACCCCCCTCCAACCTATCCTGGAACCCTGTCTCCACTCGATGCGAGGCAGGATTTCATGACAACCATCATTAGTACAGTCAATGACATTGACACCGCCCTGAGGTCCCTGAGTCTCAGCATCCACGGTAGGTGGATGGTGACACGAGAAATGAATATTTTGCCGATGTTTTCTCGCAGATCACCCTGAACTCATGTTCGAGGAATAGTGCGTGTTTACCAGTATCATTGCGTTGGATGTAACCCGTCTACTTAGTTACGCCCATGATACCCTGACCGAGTTTATGGAGAGTCACGGTTTTGCCGTGACTCGGCATTATCTCGGCCTCCAGACTGCGTGGAGGGCTGAGTTCACCCACGGTAAGGGTGGAAGGACCATTGGCGTAAACGCCGAGATGGACGCATTACCCTTGATTGGGCATGCGTGTGGACATAATCTGATCGCTGTGAGCGGTGTTGGCGTAGCCATCGCAATAAAATCCGCATTGCTAGCTCACAATGTCAGTGGGAGGATTGTTCTACTTGGAACGCCCGGTCAGTTTTAAAGTGGTGGAGGTACAGAACATGACTTAAACAAGGAAACCCGACCAGGAGAAGAAGGCGGAGGCGGAAAGGTCACACTGCTCGAACGCGGTGGTTATAAAGGGATGCACGCATGCCTCATGTCTGTGGCAGCTTGTCCGATGAGATGGTCACTGACACTGGTGTTTAGGTGTCACCCCTCTGCGGGATCTCCCAATTCCTTGTCTACCGGATCATGTCTGGCCATGCAGCCGATCGACGTTGAATTTTTCGGTCACTCGTAAGTCAAACATGTGGTCTCTCGTTACTATTTCACGGTCGGAAAATAGCGCACACGCTGGAAACGCCCCGTGGGAAGGCGCGAACGCCCTCGACGCTGCATTCCTGGCGTACTCGAACGTCTCTGTACTCCGTCAACAGATCAAACCTGACCACAGGGTCACTGGTGTCATCCAAGGTTGTAAAGGCGCGACGAACGGTGAGACGCCACAAATTCGAGTGATGGACGTGATAGATCTGCTTTATTTCTAAATAGTGATACCCGATTACGCTCAGATGCATTGGCTCCTCCGTGCTCCTGACCGCGATCAGCTACAACATCTGACGGAAAGGGTAGAGGCGTGTTTCAGGTGAGGTCTCCGACTCGTCATGTGAAATAGGCCTCGACCAATTGCAGGGGGGCGGGCATTGCCTCCGGCTGCCGCTTCAAGATCACGCAAGGTATACCCTACCACGAGCTCCGACAAAATGCAATCTTGGGTGCATTGCTCGAACCCACGAGCCTGACACTGCGCTGACGTTTCCCTCAGGCACGTATTTCTCGCAAACGATGAGTACTTGTTTTGGAGCGGATGTTCGGCAAGTCCCATTCGGGGCTTCTACAGATTTCGTACGTTTTCTGCCGGTCCTCGCGGAGGAAGTGGGTGGTTACTGACCATCTATGACTTCCCGTTAGGGCAACGTCTCTTACGGCAAGTACATCCCTGCAGGCACGCCGAGAACGTTACTCATGAGATATTTTAGAGATGCCATCGCTACATCCGTCTTTCGGTGGGAAATACTTTATGGATGTGGACCTGGAGCTAATCTCTTCCCACCTGACATAGCAATCCCCACGCAACCTCACGGAGGTAATCATACGCCAGAATTTGCGGTCTCTGCACGAAGCACCGAGGCTCACGACGTCTGCATGTCAGTCACCAAGGGCCTGGCATGGACAGGCTTTCTTGTCCTCGCCGACGCTACGTTCTATGCCGAGGTAGGTTATTTGACACGAGCTTTGCAAGATACCAATGGCACTTGCTGGCAGGTGAGGGACGAATATCAACGAACTGTGGGTGCACCCAGTGCACGATGAACCTAGCATTCAGCGTTGGCTTATCTCCTGATCGTGCTGTACTACTAGTCCTCGATACCCCACAAAAAGTCAGGTCGCAAGTGTATGGTTCTACCCAAATGGTGATATCGATTTCAGGACACGTGCAGATTATTAGCGTGTGTGTAAGTCAATGAGAGCGGAAAATATATCGATGTGAAATATGAAGGAAACTCGGTATCACGTCTCATGAGGGCCCAGAAGCCTCCACATCTTGTGACTGGTCTGCAGGTTCCTTGGGCTGTGTCTGTTTGTGGTCTCTCCGTACCTTCGCTTGGGTACGCAATTGCTGGTGTTTTGATTTGCCAGCGGCAGCCTCAGCGACCATACTAATGTGAAAATATCAATACCAGGCTTGTCCAGAGCTGTTATTGTCTATCCGTACCGTTCTAGTTCTCGACGATCTTCGTCAGACTCATCCGGGACTGTGGTTTTGAAGATGTGGCCAATAATCAACAAACCCTTCAATTGCTTTGTGAGAAACCACGTCATAGCTGCTTCCTTGGAACCATACCTTGGCCCGGTTAACGAGTACATGTTCAGAGGCTTCGCGATCTCTGAGGACATTATCCACAACCTATAAAAGTTATTCAAGCTACCGAACGATCCTTCAAGTAGACAACTGACTTACCTCGCGTAGTACCTGTACAACTTCGAAACGGGTTCCTCGCCAAGAGGCGAGTAAGATCTGCAATCGAGGTAATTGTAACTGTATACGAAGTAGCACATGGCACCTACTTTCCCAGTCATATCTTCTTCCATCGCATGTAAGACTTCTTCATTCACCTCACCCTTGGCTTGTAGCCTTTCCATTTCCTGCATTAGTGATTGGACGCTAAGTCTGAATTGCGAGAGCATGGAGTCTTGTGAGCGTCTTTTTCTTTGCAAGGTTGCTCAAGCTTACGCGCTACCGATCACACCCCATGCGTCCTTTGCAACCGATCCCTTTTCCTTTATCCGAGACCAAAAGCCCGCACTAGAAGGCTATGAACCTCGGGGGTGTATAACATCACGACGACTCACAGTCCAAGGAATTTCTTCGACTTCAAGAACGAGGTAGCTTTCATGCTGTAGACAGTGCCAATAGCGTGTAGCAGCTAGACGCCGGACCCGCGAACTGAATACATGTGACACCTAGAAAGAGATAATAACCCACCTCGACACCAAAGCTCTCCAGTTTCAAGTCCTCGGCCTCCAATTTGACCTTTTCCTGAAATGTTCTGGTTTCTGGATCATCGTTATCTCCGGGATGCTTAGCTTCAACAAACGGTCTGAGCCGTTCAACCAACTTCGTCGTCAGTGTTTTCACACGCTCCTCCAAAGCCTTCCTTCGCTCCTCTTCGAGCTCCTGAAGCTTCTTTTTCTGCTCTGGCGTCAACCTGCTACGTTTCTTCGATGTGTGTAGTTCCTTGTCTTTCTCCTGCAGAGGCGATGTAGGAGCGCTCTTTGATTCATTCTTAGTCGGTGACGAGTCAGGTGAAAGTGTGCGTTTGGACGTGTCCTCACTGCTAGCCGACGCTTTGAGAGCGACCGCGGACGTATCGAGATGCTTGGATGCCTGACCTTGGGACTCCGCTGCAGGAGTCGTGGGGCGCGTTGGAACTTTTTCCTGGGCTGGTGTGGAGGGTGGAACGATGCCTTCTCTCTCGAGTTCTTCGCGTTCTTCGTCAGTCACCACCGTTTGAGCCACAGAGGTCATTTCTTTCATCAGGGAGATTTCTCCGATCTGGCATTTGTGAAAACAATCGATAAATAAAACCAGGAGAAATGGAAGAACTCACGTAGTCCTTGAATCGTTCTCCACCGAAGACGTTGGCGAAAAACATAGCGGCATCCTCCATGTCGTGGGTTTCTTTGTCGGTCTGCCCCACACCACAGTTTGTCCTTCAGGACCCCATCGCGAATCCCCCTACATGACAAGACTTACCATCGACTTTCCATTCTTGTCGTACACAACACGAAGATTCTGTCCGACGAGGTTCAAGTTCCCTGTGTCCCAGAGTAAGCAGCAAAGCACCACCTACAGGATCCGACAAGACTTGATAAGCTTTGCTATGAACACGAGGTACACACGTTACCAGCCATTCATTTGATCTGAGGGCCAACTTGCCTTATTTCTTTAAACTTCTCCTCCGCATCTGGAGAGGGGTTCTTGTCCGGGTGGTACTAGCGGTATGAGAGGTGAGACGGGCGCAGAAAGATCAGCGCAAGGCGCAAAGGAAATCGACGCTGCAACGAACCTTCATCGCCTGCTTCCGATAGGCCTTCTTCAATTCTGTGTCGTTTACATCTACGGGAACGCCCAGCTACGTTTTTGAGGGATCCAGAGTGTCACAGAGCAAAATGATGAGCACGCCGGAAGCAACTGCGTTGGGGAGGCGGCCACACACCAAGTCGTAATATTCTGTTTCTACTGGCGCCATTGTGTGCGTGGATTTGCTGTGGCGCGCAAGCCTCAGCGTGCTGGTTCGTTGGACGTTGCAGGATTGATTGTGAAGGTCAAAGCAGAGCTGGCTCTGAAACAAAACACGACAAACGCTCGTATCACAGCTCACAGCCACAGAGGGTGATGACGTACGTCAACTCTATGTATGTCAGTAGGGAAATTCAAACTGGCAAGGGCAAGGGTGGGCTACATTGAATAATATATTGAAAAATAGGTTAACGTGCGACTTGACCAACGGAACGCGTCCCAAGTGCGGATCCAAATAAAAATGCAGGTGGTAAAACAGTTTAGACCTAGGGAAGACGTAAATAGCAAATGTGGGATCAAAGAAAGCGCTAGGATCATTGTTCGTCTATTGCAAGTACACTCGTAGAAAAACGAACTGCCTTTCGGGGTGTCGCCGGTCTTGTGCTCTCGCTGGTGGATGACGTACAGGAGCTCACCCGAGCGAGCGAGGACGGGAGGCTAAGAGGACGGTAGCCTGGGATGAATTTTGACATGCGGGCTCGCAAGGACGACAATGGACGGGATGACCCCTGAGTAAGAGGACCGCCCGAGGTCACCACGGGCGTCGAGGGCGAAACGCCTGAAGATGAACGTTGCTGCGGCGATTGGGTAAGGGTAGAGACTGAAGAACTCGTTTTTTTCATAGAGGAACGTGACGGAGGGGGAGGAAGGCTGTGGCGCGTGCGATACTGGGAGGAAGAGGTTGAGGTTTCGTGGAGATTGTCGGACGACACGTGGAGGGGCTGGATGGGTGTGGACAGGTTGCGACGTGGCGGAGGCGAGGGGATGTGATGTCGCTGGAGTGGATTTGGGACGGGTCTAAGATGAGGGGTGCGTGAAACATGGAGACCCATGGCGATCTGCTCTATGGTCGGACGGGAGTCGATATAGCGTGAGGGACTAGCACGTGAGGTATTGCAGGCGTGTCTCTCCTCGGGGGTGGAATACATGGCGGCACGCTGAGCAGAGAGGTGTATGAGAGGTGCAAGACGGCAATGGAATATAGGGTGACAGACCGGGTTTTCAGTATATTTTCTGCGTGGAGGGGCTGGAGGCGTGAACGACTTGCGCATGGAGACAAAGAAGCGGGACGCGGTAGTCGCGACACCTGAATGTGTGAGAGGGTTGTGATGACCGTCCGAAGGGGAGGTATCGGTGATGTGCGTCGGGGGTGACCGTGATGGATGATGCATCTGCTGGGAGTCGAGTTTGAGGATGTAATAACTTGGCAAGTCGGGAGTGGACTGAACACGCCGGCTGGCAACGTGGATGGGGTATTGGCAGCGGGCGGTGTGCAGGGCGCCGACATACGATCGACGTCCTCAATTGGCGGCGTTGGCGATGCGGTGTGGTCACTCGATCCTACCGTCGTCATCCCCAGTGGCTATGCACCTGCCCCAAATCTAATGGTCACCCCCCCCGTATTCGCTTACTATCGTCCCTCCGCAGCCAGTAGCGTGCTTCTCACATGCCGCTTTCAAACCGTGGCCGCAGCACGCGCAGTTTCATTCTGAGCCTGGAGCGTGCTCCATAACAGTGGCCAGTTTCTACCGAGCCAACTAGTCGCACTACCTCATCTCTCCTAAATGATTCTCTCCAGGGAGCGGGCGGGTTTACCATACCAGTCTTGAAAGATTCTACTCAGGCGCATGTCAGGTTCAAACCCATGTTTCGTCCTCATAGCTACGAAATAACTAGTAGACCCGAGCCCTTTCGTGTCGTTGTTCCCCGATCAGGCGGGGCGGCCATGAAATGGAGATTCGGGGGCGCATCGAGTCTTCGGTGCACTCAAGTCGCGTTTGCGGTGACCTAAACGTTACTACATGAGACAACAATTCGATCCTCAATTGGAAGGTGTTGTACAACCATGTTTGATCGCTACATCGACAGGCTTATTGTCTCTTTCGAATCCGCTGCTCG
>JBBPJY010000002.1:34052-49833 GCA_038088975.1 Xerocomus cyaneibrunnescens
GTGTGCACGCCATCCCCATGCTAGCGGCACCCGCTATTGTGTCATGGAAGCAGAACCACGGACTATTGTCCAGAGTATTCTATAAGAACTCCATGTTCCGCAACATTTCTCCCTGCACCGTTTGCCACCTCCAGCCAACGACCTCTGAGAGCCACGCGGGCTATCCACTCCTTTCCCTCGTCTGAGACGATCCTAGCGTTTCGAGAATCTGCTTGCCTTCCTATCTTCCTAGCCCGCACTCTCGTGATGCCATATTCATCATCCATGGTTGTCGGAGTTCCATCCCGTGCCTACCCCCATCCCGAACTCTGGATTGTGGAGACGAAACCCATGTAGGCCATCTAGAGACTGCGCCTGTCATTCTCGTAAGCTGACTGGAACCTTCCACAGCCGTACAACGCGCATTTCCTGTACAAAGCTCATTCAACGCCAAGTCATCCAGGCTTGGAAGCGTGTCACGGGAGCAACTCGTAGGCCCCAGCGAGCGTCCTTCCTTCCAAAGGACTTTGTCCTTGTCACATCTCGCCGTCGTAGCGTGATGTTCCGTTAATCGTCCATGTTCCCACCTTGGGGATAGCGCACACGATTCTGATACGATGCCCACGACGGCGCTGTGCGCCCATACTTTAGTGATCTGTGTATCTTGATGGACCTCCGAATCCCACCTTTCGCCAGCCTTTCACCATGGACACTGTACCCTATAATCTCCTCTACTGACAGCATCGATAGTATCCTAATTCATGTATCATTACAACGTAGCTGCATGATCATAGAATTCATCAAGTTCTATACGAGACACCCCTGATCCTTCTTTAATGGTGCACGCGAACAACAAATGGTAAGTACAGTAGGCTCTATCACTGTGCGGCTCAGCTCGCAATACACATGCAGCTGCATTCCGGCTTTCTCCTGGCCTAAGGACGCACTTCGCATTATCGCATCTGGCTGTCACTCCTAATACTATATGTATCATGAAGCTTTGAAGGCTCAATACATTAAACTCAATATGTACATGCAGACTGTTAATTTGACTTTGAACCACAACCCCCTTGTAACTAAGGATTATCCAGACTCTTCATTGTTCATGGCTGTTGGATCTGTCATTCCCTAGTAGACATGCGTCATGGCATCATATTGGAAGGGCTGAGATCACGTACGCGCAATATGGCAAACTGCCCACAGAGCGAGTCGACTTGACGACGAAGTTTATCCACCCATTTCTCTAATTTCGATTTGTCAGCGTCGGCCTCTCGAAGACGTTGCTCAGTTTCATCCAGTTTCCTCTTGGTGAGATCGAATTCTCTTTGAATCTCCTCCTTTTGCCCCTCTAAGAAGGTTATCTAAACAGGTATGACTTGATGAACGACTCCTATAAAGTATAATACTTGCCTTTTGACAAGCGGTGACAAACTTGTACCAGTAGTTCAGTCTACCTTGGGATATAGCTGTGGCCTGTAACAACTCTCCTACACCTTCATCTGTTGGGCTGTTTTCGTCGGGAGCGGTCTCGGCATGACTATTAATCGCAGAAGTCGGTGATGCATCAAACAAAGAGGGTGTGACTGCTGTGTGGTCTACGCGTCGGGGATTCGAGATAGGTGTCATATAAGGATTGAAGGACTGTGGTGCCATTCTAAGCACAGAAGGAACAGTTCAGCCAAGGGGTTCATAAACCGGAATACTCCATAAGACTTACGGTGTACGTGCCACTACCTGAATAGTTTCAAGTTCAGGTCCTGAAACTAAACCGTAGTTTTCGTCATTGTTACTGAAGTAGTCAGCACATTTATGTCATTGACAAGGTATGTGCACTTACACTAGTTCTATCTCTGAAGCCACCAACCTGGGCTCAATGTCGTTGTTCGGCAGTTCAGTCCTCGGGGTGCCCTGAGAATGGAGCTGGGCAAGTATCTCCGCTGTGTTGGTGCAAACATCTAGATGAACACAGGGAGCGCTTTCGCCGCTTGCCGTCTCCGTCTGTGATGAGTCATCCATAGTTTCCAAGCTCGTTTGGACGCCGAAAGTCTTCGTTGGTTGGTACAGAGTTTGACACTTCAAAGCAAGTTCTCTTTTCTCTTGGTAGGTCTGGAGCAGTAGCGCCATCAACTGCCGAAAGAAATAAGCGAAGTTGATCGGGTCAAAGATCTCGTAGTCCATACTTCTTTCTTCGTAGGCGCCTTTCCCTTTGGAAAGAAGTGGCGCTTGGCCAATGCGATGGCCCCTCGATACTGTTGGTCATACGGGATATCCCCATATCCCCTCAATTTGGGAAGAAATGCTGCAAGTCTGTTGATAGAGTTCAGCAAGTCCTTTGATTAGATACAATGCGACTGACATTCTCTTTGCCTCTGGAAGTATCTTGATTATATCAATAGTGTGAGGATCGTTCTTTTTGGCGACCAGTTCGCAATGGCCCCTTTGGACCTAGAATTATCCCTTGTCTTGAGACACTGTTCAACGAAGTGAAAAGGAAATGACTACGATGACGAGTAAGACGGCAGCAGCTTGCTCGACCGTCATCTTCCTTTGCCTAGCTTTCGTTCCCTTCCCTCGACAATTAACTGAAAAGGTGTTGTCACATCGTACAAGAGACGCGGAGAGTCCACGAGATACCTCCGTCCATGAACTCTTCAAACTGCACCTCGAGTGGCGTGTCCAAATCGCTTTGGCCGCTCTCTACTAGGACATTCATCTGCTTGTCCGTGATGAAAGCGAGTTCTGTAATCACCCCTGCTCGCAAACGTCGACAATGTCTTTGAGCTGATCGATCGTACGCGACTCACTGGTTGGGTTGTTTGCATATCCTACAAGTTGAAGGCTCCCAAGTGCCTTTAGCGGTCGTCGTGCGGGGGCCATTGTTCAAATTGGCTCAACCGATCGTAGTGCTACGTTCCTGGGTACGAAGAGTTCGACTTGGGGGGAGGGGAAGAACTACCAAGTATTACATCTCCTCGGCAAGTGGCTCCGCTTTATAACGAAAGACAAGTGGCCCAGGAGTTGGCAGGTCGAGGGATCCGGGGCAGTGTAACCTATGGTATTCGAAACGCATCTTCTTTGTTCTTCGGTGCCCTTTTGTGTGGCGTTGCTGAGTTCGCCTGGCGCTGGTATCCAGTCAACCGACATGACAATATGGCCTTGCACAATTAGGGATTATGGTCAACTGAAAAGCGCTCCGGGGTGATAGTGCGGAGAAAGTGGCCTTTTGTCAAGTGTAGCAAGGTGGGTACCAATAAACACCAATTACAGAAAGGTGTGGAGGGTGGACGAAAAGGGAAATGAAGTGGTTCGTGTATTCTCTCGTTCCCATTCGCCAGCAGGTTCAACATGGCTTATCAACCTGGTCCGTTCACCTCCGTACTCGTACACTCACCCGTGCTGTTCTAGCAGCTCTTTCCGACCTCTCCCAGCAAGAGATCAACTTGTTTCCCAACAAACTTCACACCTGGCTTACAGTTGATACTCGATAGAAACCTTCCGGATGTGTCGATTCTGGATAGACCCCTGAGGAGAGCGTTAACAGCACGTCCCTTGGGAGGACTTTCCACGGCAGGGATCAGGGACTCGTCGTCTTCCCCTCGACGACTAGCTGCCATACTTCGACATAGATTGTGGACTTTCTCACCTTCTCATGGCCTTTTGGACGATTGTCAGGCTCCGTCTCATCACCTCTAGCTCACCTCTTTGCCCTCTTTTCAGTACTGACACCCTTTGATGTAATACCGACAGCCCGAACCTTCCCCTTGTCTCGAGTGCATGAACTAGAGGCATTTGCGCACTGTGAACTTTTCTTTTTGGTCTCACATCATGCCCATCTGGGTCAGTGGACTCTAAACCATTAGTGATAGAGAGATGGAGGCGACCCAGAGCACTTTTATGCCAAAGAACGGAACATGTCCGGTGGCAAGTTCACGACGGTCAGGTCTGACGCTCTACGGTTAGTCAACATTGACGACTTGAAAGTTCCATGTGTGCTCCCCACTTTGAGTCCTATTCCTGCTCGTCAGAGCAGATTCACATCCTCGAGGACGTGCATCTTTCGCGAGACTCTTGCAGCGAGAACTAGCCGGGCATCTACCTGGGCTCGTGAATACAGAATCGAACTCGTAAAACTGGGCTTTGCTTGTGCGTCAAAGGATTATCAAGGGGTCGTTCTCCTTCATTTTGATTTGAACAATCTGGATTCCGATTCAAGGGCCGAGAGCTTGGAGTCCGGTTCACACCGCGATTAGGTTTGGTAGCAGAAATTTGTGGTGGAAGTGTTAGGGCACGATTGCGAAATTGGTTACCACTGCATGCAGTAGCCTAACGAGGCTCTGTACTACAAAGCCACTCGAATTAGCAACACGGCGAGGGAATGAATACAGATTGATTCGGAATTCCAATACGGCTAAGCAAATGGCTACATCGATCTCAGTTAACTCTCGATCAGACGACACACTGGGTGATACACGACACATCAGCTTGACAACGGGTGTGGGCACCCAAATTTCCATTGTCCATTTGCACCACTAGTTCGTTAAACTGCACTAGCTTGTGGTACTCTAGATAAAGTCCTCTCGACAAATAAGCCATCAGCCTTCAACTAGGTAATGCCATCGCTTATAAGATACAATAAGAGATCCTATAATAAAGAAATATAGGGCTACAGCTCAAAATGATCAGCCCAGTGTCGTAGCACGCCTTCCCCCTCTAGGTGGAACTTGAATCGCTTGACGTCGCGACATACAATCATTGCATGCGAATTCCGAACGCCAACGAAAAATGCGCGCTCTTTCTGCAGCTGGGGTATCTTGTTCAGGTTCTGAATGCAGCGACGCTGTACAGGGCTAAGCAAAATAGCCGGGCTTAGTGGTGGTCTTGAATTCGGGTTGGCGTCTACCACCTCTGAGTCTTGTTGTATCAGAGTGTCATCGGTGGGAATTTCGCTGGGCGGGGGTGATGGCGAAGACGAGGTCCCCTGGGAATCGTACATATCGAGAACAACGCTTTCGACGTTGCTTTCCAGCTCTGCAATGATATGTGTAAGTCTCTCCTTGTTAGACCCATCGAGCTCAAGGGCCTTCACGCGCGTCTTTGAGTTATGGGATGAGATCGAAAGACGGACGAGTACGAGCGAAATGAAGGTAGGGAACAATATTGGAAGAATGGCATACACAAGCTAAGGATGAGACATAGTCCATAAGCAGGCACACTGGAAGCAAGCACCATGGACTCACGAGATTCATGGGGAAAGGGCCCTGGAGGACAGGTGGCACCGGAGGTTGCAGGTTTCGAATCCTCGTGAACAAGCTTATCTTGTCTCGTTCTCGGGGAGGAGGAGGAGAGGATGGTACTGCATATGACTTGATCACATGCTTGTATTGGTCATGAAACTCTCTGGAAAACAGTGAGTACTGGAGGGCTTATGAATGGCAACACGTACATTTCAATGCCGTTTTGCTCATATTCTGCAAACAAATCGTATTCCTCAATCGCCGCAGTAACATAAGGTACCGTCATGTCATTAATCCTGCGTGAGAGTGAACATTATGTTTCTCATCAAGCCCGTCTCGGCTTACGCGTTTGCATAGATTCTTATGTTAGGAAAGAGCAAGAGGGCTTGATAAAAGATATGGTCTGTGCACATAGTCAGAATCCAGTACTCCAGAAAAACACAGCATGCTGACCCGGATCGGCAAGAACATCTAAGAGAGGTCTACCCTTCGGTGACCATTTGTCGACACAAAAGAACTGTTCCCCAGTCCGTGACAGAAATCTCGGACCGACATAGTTTGCGATCGCAGAGAAGGCGGAAGGGAATCTAGGTATCCCGATGTGTGGTGTAGCTACGGTGTTGAAATTGACTGGTATCACTTTCTCAAAAAACTTGCTCTGGTGTAGAATGCTTGAAAGCCTTCGTGTTAGCGCCTAACGGGATACCGGGCGGCACATACCCAATGACGTATCGCGCAAGTAAGCCGCCTAAGCTGTAGCCCGTAACCGAGAAGCGAGTGACTTTCTTCCCTTGGTTCTGGTATTGCTCAACCTCCTCCAAGATCTTTGACGAGATAAGGGGGGTCATAGACGAGAACTAAACGAACAGATACTTTACCTCTTGAGCGACCCTCTCGCCTCCCCAATCAATCCCATCATATGTTGACTCGTCGCGGTTTGTTTTGGCCACCAAGACCACCAGTTCTGGCGCATCGGAAGCAGCATTCTCAGTATTGCCCTTGACTTCACGGATTATTTCGTCCATGTGAGCAAGATGGGAGGGATTGCCCCACATGCCATGAATGAGTACCAGTAGATGGAGGTCTGTCATGAGGGGTATATCACTGCGAGCACAATGCACATGGACAATGATCAACCATAATTCGTGGCCCGAACAGCGCTCGTACGGTGCAGCAACATACCTATGGATCGTTTCTGGTTCAGAGGGGTGGACGCAAAGGTCAACGTGTAATGGCGAGACACAACCTGTTGGTACAATGCAACTCAGGAGAGGCTGAGGACCGCAGCCGCGCAGCGAGTATTGGGGACGTGTCGTCTAGCATTGGGTCACCATATGGCTTGAAATACCACGGCCGTGCGACAGCCTCCATTGCCGAGCAGTGCCACAGGCACGCAGCACATTCAAGGTTGTGCTTCGAATGGGAGATTCCCTTGTGCCACTACAGTGCACCGGCTAACCACTTGCCAAGCACCAGCACAGTACCGACGTATGATAAAACCGTGTTGCTCTGGTCATACAGCAGACACCAAGTCTTGAAGAACACATAATGGTATATATAGTAACGCACAGCACAACGGGATGACTCAGGTCATCACGGCAGGATTGAAGAACAGCATACAATTAACCAATACATTAACATGACGAGGATTAGATGGCCGGCACGGCATGGGCGACTGCCAATCCACCTCATCAAGCAGCGGAGGGAACATCGTACAAAATGACCATGCACGTTGGCCAAGGGGAGCGGAACTGTTGCGCATCCAAGTAGGTGTAACGCAAGTCTTTGAAGGAACTATCCCGGAACCGCTGCAGCTTCCCAGACTGACCAGGTCCACGACGGACATTCTCAAGGGAAAGGACACTCCGAAGTACTTGGACGATCACTTTAGGAGGAATGTCGGCACCAACGGCCTTGAAGGCAGCCTCTGCCCGAAGATACCGTTCACGCGGCGTACGAGTAGCGTCGAAGGTGGTGGGGTTCGGGAACGCCTCCTCCTGTCACCAAGTCTCAGAAAAGTGGAAGACGAGTTACACAACCTACTCACGCTCATACTAGCACTGGCCACATTCAAGAAGATATGTTCACCTTGCTGGACTACGAGGGAACCAACAGTGTGGTCCTTTTTGGCGACATAAGATGCTCCCGCAAAGGGTGGGTCAATCCCTACACGCAGGAGTTATAAGGGAGGTCAATGCTTAATATGGTTGACTAACTCAACGCCTCAATGACATATACTTCGAGACCAGTCAGGTCCTTGATGTCTACACTCTTCATCCGAGTACGGAACGTTGCGTGTTCTTCGGAGTCGAGAAGAAGGTTGAGTACATTCGTCAAAGCTAAACAATAGACAGTTGGAACAATGCTGTGTACATCAAACAATTACACTCACCAAGTGATACCTCTACCGTCACACCAACCAGGAGGGCCAGAATTTCATTGACGACTTGTTCATTAGAGTGGCCAAGCTCAAATAGGCGCTTCAAGAGTTCGTTGTGACCATTTCTCTTTTTACCGAACATAGTTCCAAATATTCCAGCTATGGAGATCTGTATCGACAGTAAGTGCCAGAATGACATGCCGACATAAATAAACCACTTACCCGAGAACCAGCAACACCGAAAGATGTTTTGATGTGATGGGACAGCTCTTCAACATGTCCCTGGACCTTCTGTTTCAAAACCATATACTTGGCAGACTCAACATCGAGGAAGATGAATCTATCAAATGCTCAATCCTACAGATCAACGATTCAGCGACATGTACTTACTGGTAAATTTCACTGAGGATGTTGTACAATTCCTGGGGAGTGTAAACACCGGATTGGTGTGATTTATCCTTGAGCGCTATACCGGCCTGAAACCGGCCATGAGAAAACACGCAGTGTCACTCAGTGGAAGCACACGCACGATTTCTGAGGCGGCCCAATAGACAGGGACAAGCTTCAAAACGTCATCAACAACGTTCACACTTCTGGTATTCGTATTGATCAGCGAGCAGGAGGCGGCCGAAATCAGCTCGGCAGTTTTCTTATAGAAATACTGCCCGATCTTCTCAATAGCCTCGGGTGATGGAGCCAGTGCACTTATAAATTCCTTCTGAACTTGAGCAGCGTCGGCAGAGAAGAAGCTATCGCATGCCCCAAGCATCAGACTCTGAATATAGTTGGGGATGTATTGACGTACCCTTTGCCCTTGATGACTTCACTGGCACGGCGCTCGCATACTGCAGTGAAACTCTGTCCATCTCTGAGTACTTCTCCAACTTCCACATAGCTAGAAACAGTGGTGGGCGGGACACATCTCTTTGGGCGTTCCAACGAATAGTTATCCAGCTTGCCTAGGTCCTTGAGGTACTTCTCCATAGCCTCGGGGTGCATGAGGGGGAACCAAGTATACACCGACTTCTCATCATAATCATTTGGCAAAGTACGAAGAAGTAGTCGTCCGAGAGTGGAACCGAAACCCCAACCATTGGCATCACGCTGACAATCGGCGAAACCCCAAGACGTCATGTTGTGAGGGGTGAAGTCGTCGGTGTAGAAGCGGTCTCCACGCGTGAGGGCGATCGCATCCGAAAGAATGGCACGAGAAATTGTGTAGCCAGGGCAGAGACCTGCACCATCTATCATGGGTTTCGTATCCTCAGCTTGGAGACCGACATATAACTCCATGTTATCGATGTGTCCGTAAAGCTTCTCAGCCGCTTCCGCAACCTTCTTGTTCGGATTCCATTCTTCGAAGCTCGAGTATGCTAGAAATGCTTCGTTAGCGATTATCTGAAGACGAACCATGCAGAGGCGCACTTTTAAGGCCCAGGAATTTTCGGAAATCATTAAGTGAGCAAACTCCCCAGGTACGGTTAGCTTCAATACCCATGATTTCATTCAGCCTCATAATCCCCGGCGTGCCGCGTGCACCAAAGGAAGCTGCATGGTGAGACGTACTAAGTATGCGCATTAGCTGCTGCAAATCCTACAATGGAGGTTACACACGAGTTTTGCAGAATGTTTGCCAGATCTGAATCCTTGAAGGCACCACCTTCTTGACGTTGTAAGCTGTACCAATTAAGTCAGTAGCAAGACACTAAAGTTAAGAGCATAACTCACTTATCAAATGTCCAATGCTCAACGCCAGGCTCCATTGCCTCAAGCTTAGCTGCTGTCTTGTAGAAATCTGCTGCAGTGATTTGCTCAGGATCCTTTCCAGGGAAAAGTTTTTCCAACTGGCGCTTGATCCACTCCTCATCTTCGAGAGAAGTGGTAGCGTGCCACCTGTAC
This sequence comes from Xerocomus cyaneibrunnescens, assembly GCA_038088975.1. NCBI lineage: Eukaryota > Fungi > Basidiomycota > Agaricomycetes > Boletales > Boletaceae > Xerocomus > Xerocomus cyaneibrunnescens. Next base: position 43,545 of record JBBPJY010000002.1, read on the forward strand.
AAGCAATTGAACTAGGCAAAGCCGGTCATCTAGGGTACCACCAACTGAAAAAAGCTTACAAACCTCGACACTGCATGCATTACCGCGACCACGTTCGAACAGCTGGTGATCATCATTACGGATTTCACCAAAAGGCTCCAAACTCCAGCTGGAGCCTTTCCGAACAAGACCCAGGATTGCAGAGAAGTAATCGGAGAATACCACTGCAGCGAACCAAGCACAATTACAAAGGCGTGCGATCTGGAAGATCTCTGCGGTACAGCATTCTCAGACAATACAATAAGAAGAGTACAGAACTTGCGAACCTTCCTCTTGCCTTAGCAGCTGTTCGGAGTTAGGCGGCAGTGTGGACGGATCCACCCAAGCTCCTCTCTCATTGATCTCCAAAAGACGGCGGGCAATATACTAGGCAAAATTTACTGAGACATCTGAGGCCTGAATAATGACTAACTTACGTTGTGATTGCGGTTGAAGAGAACGAGGATCACTGCAGTAGCAGGAGGGAGAAGAAGTAGACGATCCTCTGCAAAGGTATCAGGATGCAGACAGCCTCGACCATCTTTGATTCGGATCTGGATCACACGTCAGGGTAGCTGTAAGTATAGATCACGGAAATGGTACCTGGTTTTGCATGGTCTGGTCGTTACCATACAAAGGCGCAAGATCGACATAACCAGAAGTCATGTTGATATTCGGATTCTTGTGATTAGTCCGAAAGACGCTGTGAATGACAAGGGCAGCAAAGGAAAACATCAGAGCCGACAAGCCAGCAGGGTGCTTTCGGAACTAAACACAGGTCATTAATCTCAGCGCGAGATTCTGTTTCTAATAAAACATTACCTCATCCCGGCGAAGCAGAGTATCAAACACCAGACCAGCATCGGGCAACTGGTTGCGCGGAAGAGGGTTACCTTGTTGCACAGAACGCGCATATGGCGTCCCAGCCTTGCCCAAGTCAGGAAAATCAGGATTATTGTTGGACCCGTCCGCCGTGCGAAATGCATATTCAGGACCGACAAATGTCACAGGAGGATGGGGAAGATCGTTATACACTTGAGGTAGGCGTCAGCGACTGAAATACGTGCCAGCCCAACGAGTACCCACATTCCTTGATGACGAAGCTCTGAGCAAGGTCCTGGATTTTACCTGCTGGGTGATTGGCCATGAAACTCAAGAGATGCTCAAGCTGGTAAGTGACATCAGTGAGGGTCAGCAAACTAGGCCCAGTTTGAAGCTCACCAACATCTTTCGGTCATCGATAGCACCCGAATGCCTGACGAGGTCGATGACAGCGGACTGCAACAAGTGTTAGACTAGCTTCCAAGACCCCTTAGGGATGACTCGCCAGCATCGACTCATTTATGTCTTCAGCACCGCGCCTCATCTACGGTTATGTTAGAATGATTGTAATATTTTCGCTATTTCGTACAGACCAAGTCTTTGACGGCAGCAAGGGCCTTCGTCGTCGCTGATTCGCTCGGCGACGAAGTCGCAGCATATTCCGCGACAGGCGATGTCTGGCCATTCCGATGAACATGACTTTGCGTGATGCGTAAAGATGGGACAAACTCACAGGTTGGCTCCTGGTGGAGAATCGTGACGAGAGGGTCCTGTTGAGGGCAGACATGGTGGACGGGTGAAAAGAAGAGGACGATGCTTCGGCCGCTACTTATAGCACGCGGAACATCGCTGCTACCGAGAAAGGGAGTCAACTTCGCTCCCAGAACCCTGAGGCTGAACCGAATAGCGCCCAACCGCATGCCCTATTGGGACCTGGGCCATTCCTATTTCGTCGTGATGGATGCGTAACGGCCGGAGAAGACGCCGGTGGTCCGATTGACGTGACGTGGTATGTATATGAATTTATGTATTGGCAGTGGACGAACGAACAGCTGTTCGTAGTGACACGATGCTAGTCAGCTCGGTTCGCAAGTCTTTGTCAAGCGACGTGTTGTTGTCACCCGCCCGTGGCAAGTTCCCGGCCGGCCGGGAGTTCTCGCTTGATGGCTCCCACACCTGGCACGGTAGCAAACCTCCTTCCGGTCGGTATCATAGTTGTGGCGTCTGAGGTAATCGTGCTGCCCAGGCTGGCGTAAATGAACCCCCCGCCGCATCAGAAGCGGGTAGTAACCAGATGGGAAAGTACGTACACCCATTATGCAATCCAAACAAGTTCAAAGGTCACATGCTTTTTACTGCCACTACATTTATTCTCCTCACCCAGCATGGACTCTTCCGAGCTTTATCATATCAAACAACAGTTCACTCTCGGCGCATATCCAGCCCTCATACAAACACCAACACCCGATCCCTCCTCACCAGACTACATCCCAGTCATCCTTTACAAGGCCCGTGCTTATCTTGCGTCCGGTAATTCAGCCTCCGCTCTTGCTTTGATTCCAGACGGGTTGGACAATGTCGCACTTCGCGCCGTCGCTGCACTAGCCCAAGGCGGGGATGGCCTTGAAACTCTCCGCGACATATGTGTGGAGATCGAGACTGACGGGGACGTCGGGCAATGGGAAAAGGACGTAGTTGCTGTTTTAGCAGCTACAGCGTTTATCCGCGCAGGCGAGATCGAGGAAGCTCTGGAGACACTGCGTGATGCGGCTACGGCTGGCAACGAATCGTGAGCGATCTCGCCACATCCCAGCAATTCCTTCTGAGCTGACGCACTTTCCAACAGCTCCGCTGCCCTCATCCATATTTACCTATCACTTTCCCGACCAAACACTGCTCGAAAGATACTATCGACTGCGCTGCAAGCTAATCCAGACGCTCTCGTCTTACAGCTATCCGAAGCTGCTATATCTCTTGTCACTGGTGCCCAGGGAACAAGTGGTAAGTCATGTCCCAAAAGCTCGTCGTTCACCCCAGCTCAATTTGGTGGTCAGGGGAGCCGTATGCCTCCGCTATTTCTTTTTACACCGAACAACTAGCGAATCCCTCCGTATCTTCAGCTGCCCTTCTCGTTGGCAGGGGAGTGGTACGCATTTTACGCGGTGAATTAGCAGCTGCGCGAAGTGATCTTGAAGAAGCCGAGAGTATCTTGTCACGTACGCAAACTGATAGCGGGGCAGATGAGGTCCTTGCTGGGATGGCCCTCGCGACCGGTCTTGGTGCAGGAAAGCACGGAGAAGCGGAAGAGCTCTGGAGGTAAGCCAACCTGCGTTGATTGCTGGTCTGGAGATAACGCTCGGGAATTATCCCCTTCGTAGTCGACTGTCCAGCCAACACCCTTCACACCCAATGATTACGGACCTCAGTTCCAAAGCAGACCTTTTTGATACGTGTGCCGCGAAATTCGAGATACCACCGCGTGCTGTAGTGGGTACCTCATGATCTGGTCAAGGCCAGTCGATTATATTTGTTTCAACAAAAAAGATGTATTCGTCCGCATAAGCAATGTCATCCGAGGTTCTCCAGCTACAACATAACGGGGGTCAGTTGAGTTACGTGACATTCTATTGGGAAGCGTGCAGCACGGTTTGCACGTGAATTTATTACTGATCCGGTGATCATACTTGGTGAGTCTGCAAAACAGTTCTTTTGAGGACAAGAAAACCCACGTATTGTGCAGTTCCACGTCAACCTCCTCCGGCGACCTCCGACTGATAACAAGATCTAGATGTGTTTCGTGTCACTTTCTTCTACCCTTTAACAGTTACGGCTTGCGCCCTTCTCCACGACACTCTTTCTCTATCTCAAACATTTCGAACGCTAATACATTCAGCCTGCTGCCACCCCAGTTTGAGCTGGTTCACAGCCGTCCTCCAGAAGAGGCTGTATGCAAGAAAGGAAAGGGTCGCCAATACTTAGTAGACACTTCAAGGAGCTATATGAGTCCCTCGCGAAGTGCTCCTTATTGCCACCCGCCACCTTCCTCTGCGTAAAAGTATGAACGACGAAATTGCCTGTCACGCCAAATGCGGGCCAATATCAGTCTATCGCCGATGTGGCGGCCGCAACCCGTCCGATCTAAAGGAGTGTTCATGACGCCGAGTTCCTTTTCCAAGTGAATTTGGGGTATGACTTGGACCACCGTCCAATTGAGAAACATATTCAGGCACTTGGGTGTACTGCGCCGATGTAACGGCCCAAAACACCCTAATTTATTTGGACTTCATCTCAACAGGGGCAGATTTCACTTGGATGTCCCACGGGGAGGTGTCAGCGACAGACATGTAATACATGGAGATGATTCGCAACCGCAAGAAGGTTGGTCCTCCAGGTGGCGCAGCGAGAGTAGTTCGAGGTATTGTTTTCAAGTCTAGGCCCTGAAACCCGTTGCTAATAATGACAAGCGTCCCCTTTGGGATAGTTCGGCCCAATGTATTTTCTGATGCCGTGCATAGATCGGCGTTCATCTACCTGTGCGCCAAGATGTGCGTGCCAGCTATCCCTCAGAGATCACAGCACGGCTCACAGCACACCAGCAACGCTGCACACCACGCAGCTCATATTGAGCCAGGTGACGTAATGCAACGGACCTCATAGACTAGCACGTTCAGCGTGGCACTGATCCTACGGTAAATGTAACGCCACTTCGTCACAATGCACGGACCAACCCTGAAGAGTCAAGTCACATGGTCGATCACTTACGCCAGCTCCAGCACATGATTACGCAAACCACGGGCACCCGCTGGAATTTTGGCTCAAGCAGCAGGTAGACAGTCCCTAGAAAGGGAACCTGTCCCAGGCTCTTCTACGTCGTGAGCAGGGAGGGGACAGGTTTCCTATTCCCTGCCGCTCAAAAGCCTCCGCTTTGTCTGTTTCCCGACGGTGATCACACGCCAATGATATGTTATGAGCAGGCATTGAACAGGAAGGAGACGAGAAACCTGTCCGTTCCCTGCTTGATGTGACATAACCAGCGCCAGAGATGAGGCTTATTGTTTCTTTGACTCTTAGGAGTGCGAATACCTCGCTTTGTCCGTGGTGTACCTCACTTGGCAAGGTTTCTTAAATGAAGCCGATTTTCGCCCCCCCTTGCTGATGACATGCATATGATGCTTGCTCACTCGCGTACTGCTCGTGTGTCTGCGAGGGCGACATTCCAACGTGCTGGAGAGTTACTCGAAGGTGTGCTTTTCCCGTTCCTTTGGATATGACCGGATTCCCCATCTTCATCCGTACAGGCTTGTCGCCCCGGAAATCGATGATGTTCGCTACTGTCTAGACAACGGTCCTATTTTGGAACATGTTCTGCACAGTCATTTTAGATCCCGCTGTACGGGGTACGGAAGCCCTACAGGACTTGATGAGCACTGACCGAGCCTCTTGCTCGAGGTTGTCTCGCAGTGCTCCGCGTTTTGTAAATGTCGCCTACTGCTGTCTGTAATGTACACTACAAGTCTCATCTTGCAAGCTGCCCGGTTCTAAGCTCTGGCAAAGTTTCTGCTAGCGTAGTTGGTGCCTCTCAAGTACAGGATATCAGTATTGGTTATTCCGGATCGAGGAAACCCACCTCCGTTGTCTGCTGACCGGTACTGATACCGTGCGCGTCATTTTAATCGATGACCTTGCAGGTATAAAGTTCACACTAGTTAATGATCATTTATCGCCGAAGCCCCAGTTTCGAGATATTCTGCGGCAATGCCTGACGGTGGTTTTGCAGACACTTATAACCCCCGCAAGATCCTTGATGATCCTTCTTTTCGTGTCCTCGGACCAAATGAGACACCCTCTCCGGGTGCTAATATTGCAGCATTCTACAATCCCGGACATGAAATCCATCTCGTCGAGAAGCCACGTCCCAAACCTGGCCCCGATCAGGTCCTGGTACATGTACGTGCTACGGGAATTTGTGGGTATGTACGACAATCATTCTCGCGCATGCGATCTAGATGTTGGCTACTTCAACAGGAGTGACGTGCACTTTTGGAAACATGGTCGTATCGGTGACTCGATGATTGTGACTGACGAAGTGAGTTCATCGATTCTTGTCCGTGGTGGATAATCGAACGACTTATTGCAGTGCGGCTCTGGCCACGAGTCCGCAGGCGAAGTGGTAGAGGTTGGAGAAGGTGTCACCCAATGGAAAGCAGGTGAGTATGTGCTACGACAGAGCTTGGTGACCCCGGAGTTCAACGCACATTCAGGTGATCACGTCGCGATCGAGGCAGGTGTACCTTGCTCCAAGCCATCGTGTGATTACTGCAAGATCGGCAGGTATAATGCGTGTACGTGCTACAGTTATTTTCGAGGCCCAGGCGTTCTTGGATGATGACACAGATCACGCAGGCCCTGACGTTGTCTTCTTCTCGACTCCGCCTTTCCACGGTGTGTT